>JABFQC010001171.1:0-20669 GCA_022817085.1 Psilanteris sp. ZL-2020 | reverse complement strand
GTATTAAATAATAAATACACGAAACAAAAAATTTGACTAAAAATTACGAACCTTCAGCAAATTATACCATATACTGTAAACCATTTTTATCAATAGTTTTATAATTTATATTAAACTTCCAGTAATTTCCAATTCAATTTTATATTTGTGTTATTATATAATGAATTATTGAAAATAAAACTATTGATAAGGATCGAAAACAGAAAGACATTTTCATAAATATATAATTTGAGTAAAATGGAGATAAAATAACAAATATTTAATATACAAATTTGGACTAAAATCGTATCTTTTGTGAATAAATTTTATTTATTGGAATCCATAGATTTAGAGCGATCTTGATATTCCTAAATGATTTGAAAATAATAATATAGAGTAGTAATGTTATATTATTTGTCACGCATATTAACCTATTTCTCAAAACATATCTTATCAATGCGTTTAATAATAATTAAAATATTGGATAATAAAGAAATACATTCTTTTTTATTTTTAAACTGACGTTCATTAAATTAACAAAAATTATTGTTTTATTTGTAATATTTTATAAATTTACTAATCATTATTAAAAACATGTAAATTCTAAATATATATACATTTATTAATTATTAATATTTAATAATATTTACTAATTATTAAACACGTTTAACATATAAAGTAATGTTATACTGAGATATTGTATAACACACGATGTGGAATATATATGCCTGCATATATTTAGATCTAATTTTTACCTAAATTGTTATTTCAAAAATGGTCTATCTTTAAATAAACAAGAGAAACCGACTAGTCGCGAAAAGCATTCAGCGATACTTGCATGATAAACATTTAATAGTATTCAGAAAAAAAGTGTACGTCGTAATTACTTCACATTGTAAATGAAATTCTTCACATTTTACGATTGTAAAGCACTATCTTCAGGCGGTTTATATGAGCAAAAAATGAGACGAATAAAGTGATGTTGCGGTGTGCGACAGTCTGTAACCACTGCGGCAAAGCATTTTAAAATCGGAAGTAGTACTGGTACGATTTCTGTATCCATTGACCCAATTGGCGAATCACATGAATCGTCGAGTTATCGGTCTCCGAATTGATGTACTCCTCCAATGATTCACTTTGCTCTTCTCTCTAGTCATTTTTACTTCGATTTTTCACGCGTAAAACCATCGACACAATTGCTAGTGCCATTCAAAATTACGTTTGGCGCAATGAAAATATTGATTACCTTGACTCTTGTAAACAAAAGTTATTTCAGTAATCTAATCGACTTGACAAACAATTGTCTCAAAACAAGAGCATACTTTTTTGATTTAAGTCATTTTATCATTTAGTATCGAAGATATCAAACACACAAATTTCATTTATTTTATGATATTCAACTTCTATGTACGTTTCTGAAGTAATTCGTTTATAATGTTGAGCCGAATCTTTGACAAAAGAAGATATTTCGTTTTATTCGACCAAAGTTAATTCACGTTTGCAAAAAATCATCGCCTTATCAGAATTATATCTAAAGTTAACCCCCAATCACGGGTTCTTCAATTTTCGAAAATTCTCTTTCCCGCATTCGTCGTCCCCCTTCATTTCTTTATAACGTTTTATCAGCAACGAAACTGTCAACCGAGGCAGATAAAATAAAGAGTTCGTTATATTTTATGTACGAGCCCTTATTGTTATGTTTTCTCTACCCTAACGGCAAGCAGCAGGGCGCTAGGCCGTTGGCCTATTTACGACGACGTTCGGGCGTTTTCTTGATTCGATTGCGTTTTAGACATTTGCAGTAACGAAAAAACATCTTTATGGATGACGGAATTTTTCGTTTCATGCATAAACTGATAGCGGCCAGTGGCCGCTCAGAACGCCCGAAAATTGTGTCTTGATGGAAAGCAATTTGCTGCTGCTTCTTTTCCTCGGCGCGATAAACGTCAGTGTCTTCTTTTCAGCAGAGTGTATAAAATACGTTTTCGTTGTTTTCTTGATATCGATACAGCCTGCAGCGCAGATAAGATCATTCCATGTCACGGATTATACGGGTTTATTCCACGAAAAATTCCCTTCTAAATACGCGTCTTTCAACGTCTAGACGTAACAATTTTTAAACATTTTCCAGCGCAATGAAAACAGATGGTTAAATCGAGCGATTCTATTCTTTTTTTATTTTTCACTTGCACGTCTAAATATTGTATTCAAATTTCAGTAATAACTGTCTTTCGGTACATTTATTATTTTAGATAATTCAAATTCGTTTATGGAAATATTGTTGTATTTAATTAATTTAATATAAAATAATAGTAGTTCAATGAAGATAGATTGTATATTGACATCGAAGAAAAATAATGATAATTAATCGGTTTAATGAAAATACGATTTTTCTGCAGTCGTTATCTAATTATGTTACGTACATTGTAAGTTTAATATATGCTATTAAATATAAAAGAGATATAAAGATTTCAGAACAATAGATTTAGTATCGTTGATATCAGTTAATTACTCTCCAATTCTTTAAATAGAATCATCAAAATTTGAATAACAATGCATCATTGGCTTTACTGCATTAAAATTATATTCATCTCGTTATCAATCACACCATCTTTTGTTTCTTAAGAAATTATTACTGCGTCATAAAGATGATACGCTAGATCCACTGCAAAATGTTTTGAGATTAGATATTTTTATCCTTTGTGCTTTAGTAGGTGGTGCAAACTCTTATTTCTTTTTTTATCTTTTCCAATTTTTTTGTTTTGTTTTCAAATCAATAAATGACATTTCTGTCTTATCGTCAATCTCGTAATGAAATATATATTGCGAGTCGCGCGTGACCAAGATTTCGACATGTCTCAAGTTGCAATTGAGTTTTTTGCCCCGTACGACGCGAGCTTGCAACTAGCAACTTTTCAACGAAGGACAGGTGGCTAGCAATCAACCCCGCTCCAATTTTCAGTCGTGACTTTTTTTCAAATCCAAACGCATTGCCGCAAACTTCTGCTATAAAATTCTTGCCGACTTTATTTTGGAACACAAGTACACTGAATATAAATTCTGCTAATCAAAAGTTGGCTGTTAAGCTTAGGTACTAAATTGATTGATTTCTTTTTAGAGAATGTATATCGGGTGAAGAACGAGAATGAATGAAATTGATGGATTCGCATAAGCAAATTAACTGAAATTTAGGTATTATTATGTATTATTTTAAAAACGTTATACGTTATATACATATTATGGTATGTTTTTATATAAATTCGTAATAGTTTCTTCAACTTTATTTTTGGACCAAAATTATTTGTACGCAAAATTACGTCATTATAACTCTAAAATGATTAAAGGTACGACATTTGCTTAATTTTGTTTATTAAAAGGTTTTTTCAATTAAAATGTTATAAATTCAATTTCATTTGTTATAAAAGCGAATGTTCGTTATAATTTAGAATGTTTCAACAAGAATAGACATTCTTTATATATATATATATATATATATATTTCGTACTATAAGAGACGTTCCAATTAATTTTTTATCTTTTGAAATGCATTCTCCACTTGGCAATTGCTAAAGATGGTTCAATTATTTTTTCCGCGCATAATACTTTTGCCAAGAATTTAGTTAATTTAAGCAATGATCTTTTACGAACATTTGTACACTAATAAATTGTAATTTATAAAACGACTTGTAAATATACAGAACATTGTATTGAATGAAGATAATAACCGACAGAAGAAATCGATCGTTTAACATATCTAAAAACTATTAATGCATTCGTGACTGAGAAGTATATTTGAGTGAATAACATTAAGAACTGGTTAAACGGGAACAGGCAACGTGTATTTTTATTTCTGCAAATTGTACATGAACTCTATTCTACTCTCAGTTAAAATGTTTCAGTTCAATGGTCTTTAACGTAAGACGCCAGAATTTATGACTGAAAAAAAAGATGGCTTCGGCTAAATTACTAACTTTTAATTTATAAATGAAAAATTTGCTGCACAATCGGATTTGACGTTTCATTATATTACTAGATATTAAATATACGATAATTTTGAACTATAAATAATCCGCAGACAGTCTAATCAATAGATTTTTCGAACGATAATTTAGCTATATTGAAAGCACCGTTTAAACAGATGGTATATCTTTAATTCGAATGTAATAAAATGAACAAGTAGGTGCGGTTAATATTGAACAAACAACAACTCATTTAAAAATAGAACACATCTAAATATTCTATAAAATGTCCTTTTACTTTCAAACGGGTGTAAACAAACGTACACAAATTTCGACCCGCGGTTTCCAGCTATTCCAAATACACCGGTACACAAATGGCAATTAATTAAATTAATTGAATTTGTTAAAACCAAATCCAAAGCGGAACTTTTTTCGACATTCATTAATATCCGAAAGCTTGAACAGGGCCGTAAATTTTAACCAAACCCAATTTTGTTTCAATATAATGCCTGTAATGAATACAAAGAACATCAACAAGTATAAATAAATAACCCTCCACTGCACCAAAGCCGACATTCCTTGTAGCATTATGAGTCTTCTTCTATCCATCGCCAAACTGCAAGATTATTTTTCATAACTGAAAGCTGTTGCCAAACGCAACCCCCTTATGTTTGAAAACCGCAACATCACTCGAAAATAGGGTAAACCAACACCGAGTCCTTAAGCAGCTTCCAAATAGACGTTGTGAAAACGAAGCCCAGAAACAGAGGGTAAAAACTAGTCGACTATGTAGCAGCCACCTTTTCTTATCAAACTTCTTGTCAATTCCCAACACCTAGATATACATTTTGTTTCCCCTTTTTTCTTTTCACTCATTCACTCGTCTCTTTTCTGTTTCCTCCTTTATCCCCGCGTCTCCTTCCCTGTCCCGTTATCCGTCTCTCTGTTTCTCTTTCTCTTTCTCCCTCTCGATATCTATCTTCTTATCATCTTCTTTAACTCATAAAACTCGTTTGCGGTACAACGGCCGTGTCCGATGGAAAACGTCGATGATGTCGATATCGTAGGTAGCGTCGTCGTAATCATCGCGGTTCAGGCACGCAGAATGGCAGCGCCGCGCAGCAGCGTCGGACAGAGACAGACGACGGGGTAGGGTGAGACTGCGAGAGGGAGAGAAAGCGCACCGAGCCTGGTCCGCCTGGTTCCACTGGCTCGCTCTGATCCCAACCCGAGCGCTCTAGTACGTCCGGCGCTCTCGCTCGAAATACGACGTACGTGCACCTGTGTCTCCAGTACGCGCTTCATCTTCTTTGGCCACGATTTTTTCTTCAATCCTCTTCTCTGTCTCTCTCGCTCCGTCACTCCCTCGCCACGATCTTCGTGTTGCGCATTCCCAATCCACTCCGCGAATTTGGTTCCAGAACCGTTCCTTGCGACAAACAACAACAAAACTTGAACACTCGGCAATTTTCGAACCGCCTTGGTCCCGGAACCAGAGCCCAGTTTCGGAGTGTTATGATGGAGTAAATCTCCTTGAGGGACGCGGCTCCACCGCGATCGGTCGGTGCCAATTTCACGTCGGTCGGCGCGGTTAATCCGTCGTCGCGAGTGCTAAACAATGTGCTAACCCTGCGAGTGCTTTTCCCGCTAACGAGTGAAACATCATGACCCATTGAATTATATTACGCCTGTTTCCTCAACTTGATACGTTTTTCCGTGGATCGATATACACGTCCAGGTAAGACTCTTTCCGTTTCCGGCTTTGTCCGGTTGTCCAAGCGCATTCCGGAAGATGACCACTTTTGACAAAATACAGACGAAATTGCGACGCTGACTTGTGAAATGTTGGGAACTTGTATCGCGTATACGCGGAGCGAAGTATTAATGAATTTAATCAAATTCCACGCCAACATTCGAGCACCGAACGTATGGTGGTGCGTTTTTGTACATAAATGAAGGTGCGATAATAATTTTTATTTTTTTTCAATTAAACAAATTTTATGATGCGAATTGTGTGTTACTTTTTAAATGAAATGTCTAAAAATCCAGGATGGACTTCAATTTGTTATTATATTGAATTTATTTGTTTTATTATAAATACAAATATGTTTGAATATTAGAAGTAGTTGTAACGGAGATTTATAGCAGGTGATTTGAAAATTGGCTGCGTCTCGATTAGACTGTCATATATTGTCAATCATTCGAACAATCTCATCTATACAGTTGAATATAAATTATTTCATATAATTCCTGCGCGAAGCGGTTGTTTCGATTTAATATTAAATGACAAAATTTCTTGCCACGAACTTTCCGTCAGTTTTATCATCTGTCTTGATATTACTCGAGAATATAATTTCTTAAACACGAAAATAAGGAATGTCGTAAGCGACGTGAGAATGACATATTTCTCATAAACGAATTTGTCTTTTGAACTAAACGAATTAGATGATTTGTCTTGTTTTTGAATGTATTTTTATGTTCGTAATTGCGAGCGAAACTCCGTCGTACAGTTTTTTCAAATTCAAACATTGCATGGAAAATTGATTCCCGTATAACGTATTGATCAAGCTAATCAATTCGGTGAATTTGATATGGAAATCCAAAAAATGTTTACGGTGCAATCTCGTTTTCGTACCTATTGAATTGTTTGAATGTATCCCCGTCTCCTTTAACCGCTGCTTCACCAACGAAATAAAATTATAATCAACAGTTTTCGTGGTTCGAAAATTATAAATTTGAAAACACATTGCAGAATTTCGTCGTACGAGCGCTGGCGATTTATTCTCGTAGTGAATAATTTGTTATTGTGACGTCAAAGTGACAGCAAACAATTATTTATTTTAAGATCATCTTTTCGCTGCTCTTTATTCTCGGGGAATGGATTTTTGATCAAATACATGTTCAACTTTTTTTGCTCAATAAAAGTTCATTGTTCCGATAATTGAATTGTCACTCTTTTTACGAACATTTTTTAAACGTCAAAAAACCGGGCGTTAAATTTATAGAATCGCACGAAGCATTATATTTTTTTGAAATCGCGTTTCGAAGGATACGCGTTTTAATCGCAATAATAATCGTGCACGGAAAATTGTCAATAATGAAACGTCACAGTTACGCGTGTGATGTTGAAAAGAAGTATTGGAAAAGTAAAATGACGTCTTCTGCAATATCGTAAGGTAAAATTGCGTGGTTTTACCAAGTTGGTTCGTAAGACTTGAATATTATTTTAATTCATCGAATATTAATGCGTAGTTCATAGCGTTTACGAGCGTTATGCACTTAAAACTAATATATAAAATATGTAAACTTGTTTCTATCTAGTTCATTGAATATTGACGCCCGTAGCATTCTATTGGGAGCAGCGATATTTGACTCGATATCAAAGAGGAAAAGTTGTTTAAAAGTCTTATTAAATTAATTAGTAATTTACTTAATAAAAAGTTGCACGAGAACAAATGACTAATCACTTAAATTATACAACAAGAGTTGGTGTCAACTGTTACATAAAAATGACAAACTGTTCTATAGTCGCCACAACGTGTAATTGCCATTCGTTATTACAATTTCATTATTATTATTATTATAATTTTTTTTCTCATTAACTGTTATTTTGGTGTTAAATATTTATGCCGCGCTGGTGCGAGATTAGTTAACAATCAACTTGGACAAAACACCGGGGTTCTCTTGTTGCGCCCTAATTTCTCACATTCGTATGTTTACTAACAAAATTAACACGTGCGTCATTTAATAATTAAGTTGAAAAATTAAAAACGAGAATCTTCGTGCACGAGATAATTACGAATCTCACATGAATAACAAATAACGTTGCATGACTCGTATGCGAGTTACATTTTAAACTCATGCATTATATGGGTCACATTTTAATCGTACGTGGGTCGTATAAAAACCGCTAAATGAAGTTGGCGATTAAAATTTATTTACAACACAACTCCCTGTGAAACAATTATAATAACGTCGCTTGAAAGTACATACTTTATTCAATAAAATATTCCGCGCGCAGCCCACTTTGGTGCCCGCGTATCGACTTCGTTAACTTTTGACAACGAACGCGATTAGGATGCAATAAAGAGATCGAACAATCGCGTTTTGCAACCATCCCTATAATAGCAATAAATTTATCGGCAATAACACGCGAGGCAGTTTCGAAAGTTCCCAAATAGTCCTTCGATTCGTAAGAAGTACTTGGATTCCAGTTGAACATTTATACAGGAATGATATGAAGTGATTGTTAATTTTTTAGCCGCAAGTTAGGGTCGAATAAAATAACGAAACAGTTGTTCAGGCGTTTAACATTCTCAGGCTAATTAAATGGCGAATTAATATATAATATAAACCAGGACGAAATGGGCGCAGTGAAATGTGCAAAATGAGACAAAATCCTTCCCCGGGAAGCTGACTTGGATAAAGATAATGATGAAGCAGTGCTAGAAATAGCTCATACGGCAAAGAACTAACAGAATTATTAATGCAACCGCTCACCGTGGAAATGAGGTGTGACCGTGCGCGATTCGCAAGGAGCGGCCATTTTTCTAACTTTGAAATATCGCGGACGATATTTTACTTTTATGGCCGGAGCTTGTTTTGCGTTGCATACAATTTACACAATTATTTGTAAACTCATTGTTGCATGCAAATCGAAATGGAATTGCGTGTTTTTGCAATATGCAACCAAAAAACGTGCTCAAATGTTAAATCGGAGTTATAAATAAAAAATAAAAAGCATATACCTTATATGTTTTTATTCCGGACGGTCGTATGGAATTCGTTGATCGCGCCCGAACAACGTTGAACGCTTAAACAAACCGAATAAAATGTATTGCAAACATTTTCCTCGGCGAACAAAGAATTTATCCAAAGTGAGCGCAATTGCTCGATGCCGTAGTAATTATCTGATAATGAGCGAAGGATATCGCAATGAAAATAGCACTGCAGACTAAATATAAAAACGCGGTTGTCACGGCGGGAATAAATTATGCCACGGGGCGCGAGACAATTTTTTCAATTACCAGAGTCAATCGATTAGCGTGCCGACGTTTAACAAAATTTCAAAATTTCCCTTGATCGTATTCAGACGGTACAATTTGTTGTTGTTAATGAAAACGATCGCATTGCGTTATTATTGTTAATTAACGTGCGTTTCATTAGCGCGTAGTTTAATTCGGATAAGTTATCTGCCGTACTTCACTGCGCGGGCAATAATTCTTTGTGTATCTGAAATTTGTTACTGACATTTCAAGATTGTTGCGATAAATACAATTTTCACTTTACAGCGGGTTAATCTGAACGTGAAATCAGCATTGACGAAGAGTCGGTATAAAATGCATTCAATCTGCGTAATTTCTATGTCGATGCAATGTCGTTTGCAAACTTAGTTTGCACGTGCTATTAATGTCCAATTAATATCAACACTCGGTTGATTTAACGGTTTGAATGTAATATCGTTAAATGAATGCTAAAATTCAACTCATTTTCTTCGAACCCTTTATCACGCGGACGAGTTGTATTTGTATTGGTCTGATTTAAAATAATAATGATAAAATATAACGTGCAATGTTGCATACCCGTGCTTATTAATCTCTCATTATTTTCGATCCCGTTTTTCATCCTTTGTGTTATTTTGTTTAATTATAATTATAATTGAAGATTCGAAATATTCATTCGAGCGCTGCTTAATGCCGGATCGCGTTTAATTATTTTAAACCTGTCAGTAAGTCGAATCAATTAATTCGCGTAAATAGTGGAAATGAATTGTTAAATAAACAATCAGCTGCTTTATTGCAGTCGTGCGGCTATATTATAACGCAAACGAGGTCGAAACTCTCATAGATATACTGCAGGGGAGGAAATCTTGTCAGTGTTTTTTAAACAATCGGGAAAACCGCGCAAGTCTGAAAATGAAACAACTCGCCGGTACTCAAAAGTTTCGTCAAGAACTGACGCACGAAAGAATTGCTTGCTGCGATTCATGACGATTTGGTTGGAGTTTTTTTTCCTATTATTCGTTTCCACGATCAATTATACCGAAGAACAATATGATGCATTTTTTGCTTAGTAAAAGTAATAAGAAAAGTATTCTTATTAATTGATCGTGCAGCAATAAGGTTTTTTGTGATTAATTGAGAAATGTAGTTTTATTATATACTTATAATTAGGACAAGTTCAAAGGTTGCATATTGAAATGTATACAAATATATACAAATAATTATATTCATGATAATTTGAAATAATAATTCATTATATCTATTAGAATATAAAATCTTCTGATACTTTTTTACTACATTTCTTCGACGACTTTAATGGCATCGAAATTATTATAAAACTGGAGATGCTATGTTTCTGTGACTTAGCCTTTCGAGTCGGATTGTAAAAGAAAAAAAATCAGGAAAGTTGTAAATTGTACTTTTAAGAGAGTTATGAAGATTATTATAAATCTAATAGATTCTTTTCTATGCGATGCATATATCTATGCGATGCTTTAAACGTGATAGATATAAATTTAAATTCAAAAAATATATATAAATTGGAAAAGTCGATTAATGGAGAACATTTTCGATGCACATAACTCGTAAAGGATTTGCTTTAGATAACTGTACTTTTCTTAGGTAAGCATGATTGGTCCAAATGAGAAATGTTCAGTAATACGAATACATAACATCAATCGTTGATTAGATGGCAGACTCGTACAAATTATATAATTATATAAATTATAAAATGACATAATCCAACGATTGTTTGACATTAACCTTGGTAACGACGCGATCGTTAATTTCCTTTCGTCGAGTGACTGTTCGGTTTTACGAATTATACGATGTCGCGTAAATAAAGCCGCTTGCTGTTGTTATAAGCAGCGTCTTGATTATAATTTGTTTTGATTTTCGTCACATTTAAGCTGAAACCGAAAAATTCTTTCTCAATAGAAACAAGAAAATTTTCGTTAAAATGTACTCTGGATATGAAAAGCTCTAGATAGTATGTTTCTGATCATTTTTATCATAACTTTATACAATTTATCTCGAGGGAAATATTTCTAACTTTGACGGAAAAAAGTTTAAGATAGTTTAGACTTTATAAGAAATATATTAAAGCGCTTGTATCAGCTTTGCAAAGGTTTGACGAAACATTATTTTTAAGATATTAAGAAATAATACTAAATTAAGAAATAATACTATCTAGTTAGCATGATTAGAAGCAAATTTTATGTATAATGAATATAACATTACAAATCATAGAGTCAAAGGTTATGATAAACATACTAATTTCATTATGATAAATTATCACAAAACATAGTGTTGGCGAATTCTTCATATAATTCTTGCAGTTAAAGTGATCGCAAAAAATATACATTCGCCAACAACATCTTTATACAAATTCAACAAAAACGCCTTATCTAAATTGCAGGGAAGGTGATCGAAAAATAATGCTATCCCGTATAACGTTTGTTCATCTGCCATTAAAAATGAGTTTATAAAAAGAAACTCGTACGAGAGGAATGTAAATTTATTCTCGCGTGAAATTGTTTTTCTGAAAAAAAAGAAAAAAAACACGACTCATGAACACACACGATGTGTGCATTTATTTTTGTAGCAACCAACAAAAACCAACTCCTTTCGAAATTTCAATATGCAAAAATAATCATTCATCGACCTAAATCGATCAATAATTGGTCCGTTCAGAAGCATAGAGAATGATTCGATCATTGTACACGTTTTTCTAATTAGAGAATAACGGTATCGCGTTCTTTTCGAAACTCTCGGTATCATAAATTTAAATCATGCTTTTGGATACAGCTGTACCTTATCCTCTGAAAAACTGACAGCAAAAATGATGATATACAGAAAAGACGGGAATGCATTTCTTGCGTTAAAATATTACGTCCGAATCAGTCTCTCTCCGAATAAGCAGAAATAAGCTCTCGTATCAGGGTCATCGATCACAACAAAGATCACGTAATTCGGCGTCGCGACACACGCAACGTCATGTAAATTGCTTCCTCGTGATTGCAAATGTAAGCGTACTGGCAGCGCAACGTCGTCATCGCGTAAGGTCGCTCGTCGTCAGCAGTGATTGCAAGTGATAAAGCACATGCCAGCTGTGGTTATTTTTAGGCCGCTATCCACTCAGGAAGCTATAATGCACCTCCTGCTGACCTTACGCAAATCATACGTCGCGTTAAACACGCGAAATCGTTCACGCAACTAACTAATCCTTAATCATACGAGCTTAACAAAATAATACATTTTCTTACAACTAAAATTGGTATCTCTATTACTTTGCCAGATAAAAGTTGCGAAGCTTTTTTCTCTGACCAAATCGATACCAGTAGTTTTGTTAAATGGTTTTTGGCTACAAACTTATCCCGGTCGAAACAATGCAAATTTTAATCTTATTATAACCAGAACGTCACTCCATTTTGCTGAAACGTTTTTTATTTGTAGAATTAATACCTATATACATATATATACGTTCGGGAAAATTTGGACTATGTATTGCAGTTACTATGAAGGAATTCAATTTTGGTATTACAACGCAAACTAGAAATTTTTTATTACTTAATTAATTTCAAGTGAATATATATATATATATATATATTTCAATTGGTTACGAGCAATATTTTTTTAACAACCTACGTAAGTTTTTATCATATACGATGAAATGTCCACATGACTATTTCAGTTTATGATATGATATGAAAGATTATGACAAATACCCGCACTTGTTTTTATATTATTATTATTATTATATTTTATATTACATCAAGAGTTTTTTATAATCAATATATTCAAAATATCTTGTATGACTGATACAATTTGCGGTAATAACTTAAATAGGTTACTTTAATGTGAACTTTAAACCAGCGATTCAATAGACCACCCGGTATATGTTTATTTTTGTTTTCATTTCATATGGAAATGTAGAGAAAAAGTGCTACACACATTGCAATTATTGTCGCCGTTTTGAATCTATTTAAATGACAGTCATTGAGGAATAAAGTTGAAATTGAATAATTCGAAGGCTTTTTATTGAACATTCGCTCTGATTATTTCAACTGTGTATATGAAAAAGAACTGTTTGTGTGTACTTTATAACATTTGAATTGCATTAAAATTTGTTAATTTTATAATAAAATATTATCATGAATATTACTTAAGTTATTTACCCGTGGCAAAGATGTCTAGCATCTGTCGATTGTCCTCTTGATAATAATATAAAACTCAATATTTCGCTAACATATATTCAAAATTGTATTATAATTCTTGGTAAAAATTTAAATACAAATAAACAATTAAAATTGTCGTTTAAACAATTCAAAACCGTGTCATTTTTACCGGACGTTTTTGCGATATTACTGGTGATTTTTTACAGATCAGCGTCGACGTAATTTCAGCAAAGTCAAATACAAAAGATCAAAGTAGAAATTTCGAAACTTTAGGATGAACTTTAATTCTACTTCGCTGATTTAACTTTGAGTAATTATCTTACAAATTAGCGTTTTGTGCAGATTGTGATTACGGTATGCAATGGTTTTGAATTACCACTTAATTAATTTTCAATTATATAGTGTTTTTTATTGACTTTTTAGTCTCTTATCGTAAAACAAATGAATAAACAGTGTAAAAAGAGATAAAACAAGTATTTATGTTAACTTGCTTTAATTTGTTGTCTACATTTTTTTATTTGCATAAATAATGATAACAGAATCAAATTTAAAGAACTTAATTTTATAAATCTTATTCTTATATCTAATTAGACTTCCATCCATGACTTTCTTCCCTTTTAGATTTTTTCATTCGTTCATTGAACTTGACATCCAATCTCTGAAAGCGTAGAATTATTAATTCACGTAATATAGAGGAACTGCAAAAAGATTACTACTTTATAAGTACACGTAAAATCACTTTACTTATGTACTTTAATAGTATCTTAAATTTATCTTGTATTAATAGGATTAAGTTAATGTGATTGAAATTATGTTCATTGAACAAAGCCACCGAATTGATTATTCAACGTGGCATAATGAACGCCAATAAGTTTTGAATTTAATAATTCCTCTTAGAGGTTGACGTCTCTATACTGGTTACTTCTATTTAACAAACTGGTTCAACTCAGTGACAATGTTAATGATTCACACTGAATAACGCCGGACAAGACAGTTCGATCAGTTAACAGAATAGTTTATTTAACAAAAACGATCGAAGATATACATTGATGCCATAATTCTATTTGTATCGCACCTAAAACATTTTATGATTTGAATCTAACAAGCTTACTAAAACACGGTTACGTGAATAGCTGAACCATAACATTACAATAACTATATCCTCCCTATATGAAATTATATTTATACCTTTTACGTCTTATTATATTAAGTAATTAATTCTAATCAACATTAATTTATTAGAGGATTAAAAGCTTATATTTTTTGAAACAAGTCAAATCCAAATTTTATTATGTGTATTCAATATCTGATTAAAATCAAAATCAATGGTACCTACTTTTAGAAGCGATATTTATGACTTTTATGTTTTTGTCAAATACGGTTATCCAGTATTTGGTTCAAATTGCGGTTTTGTTTAGAGGGGACTGTCATCAAAGATGTAGTTGATTAATAGTATGCTTACGGAGATGGTGTTCAGAAGCGACTTGTTTTTCAAAACTAAAAATAGATAATTGAAAATCGTAGATTAAATGGTTGTTCTCTAAAGAATAATCAGAAATGTTTATTTCCATTGAAATTTATTGTTCTTTAGAGATACTTGTAGCTTCTAATCAAACACCAACGTTCCATTTGAACTGAATCTGGTGACTCCATGTTTCTAATTAAAACCTCTCTTTAATATTCAAACGTCATGTTTTTCAAAGCTTTCTTTAATTGCGTTCCGCAACTACAGTAGCAAAACACTTTGGGTATACGTGACTGAAATTTACTGTTCATTTCTTGTCTCTTCGTAGGAATGTGGACTTCCCAAGAGAAACTAAACAATGATCTGAAATTGGTGAATGCTGTCAAATACTACCATAACCACACCTATTTTTTGATAAACGGGTGGCGCGTAATCTAAAAGACGTTTGCTTGCAAAAATCAATACCTGCAAAACACCCAAGGTCTTTAGGGAGCGTTTTATCTTACCCTAACGATCAATGTAAAGGTATCGCCAGGGGAGACATCCGCGCAAGCACACGCATTCTCCTGCTCATAACGTAGCGAAGCTTATTCCTTCTTCAAACGACAATTTGACTTTTTTCGCGCCAAAACTTTCCGACGATCCATAACTGCCGCTGGCGTATAATGATCTCTAGATAAATTGACCTGAAAGTCGTTTTCCCAGGTATTTAATCCATGGTTAAAGTTGATTAATGGGACACGTTCATTTCAGAAGGACAGATAAATGTTTTTAGTTAATTATTAAAAGCGATATCCGAGTTAGTTCTAGTTTTCCTCCTGAAATAAAATACAATCTCACGCTTATGTACAAGACAAGAACATGATTTGGATAATGGAAATATTAACTTCAATAACGATATTAATTCATTTAAATAGGATCTCAAATAAGTAATATAAAGTAGCTGTAATTCAATATTTGGTATTAGGAAGGTCTCCATTCGAGCAAATCCTTCGTTACGCGTTGTTAATGGTTTGCCAGTAAAATTGCTTATTGGCAAGCACTAATTTATCGACTGTCATTAGTCATCCTCGAAACAAGGATTTATCCGTGAAATGGGAATTTTCATTTTTCACATACTTGAACGTACAGTTTAGGAGGTTCATTCATCATGTCTAAATATACAGTGTGTTTTAGAAAGTAAATTTCCTCGCGTTGCATTTTGACGCTGTCGAATGTTTTATCTAATGCATATGTAGATGGTATATATTATAATTTCGTTTACCCGGTGGCCTTTTTACGACTTTTTAGCATTCTTTTCCTGCAGTTTAACTCGGTGCCGTTTCTCGCTCGTGATTTCGTCGCTTCTACCTTCTTGACTTTCTGGGTTAATGATTTCCGTTCAGGCATCGAAATGGCACTCAAGTGTCGATTCTCGTGAAAAGCAAAGACCGAACCAAGCTACGAAGGTTCCTGTGAGTATTCAATTGTCTACTTTGCCCCGCTATTACATTGCAGTAATAAGTTTCACGCTAACCGCAATTTGTTTTCAAACTATGAACTCAGGTTGATTGGCTTGGTTGCAATCCGCTCGCAAATTTTCTGTAAAAATATTCGTCCGAGCTGATCTTTGGAAAATTCGAAGGATTACCTTTTTCAAACTGAGAAGGAAGATAGTATTCGAGAGAGGCATTTAAATGTATTCCAAAATGTGTCAATCAGTTTAAGGAAGCATTTTTATTCTGTAGATTTTGTATGACTTTGTTGAAACGAGATACCCTTTTAAAAGCTATTTTTATGAAAGGTGTACTTTAAATTAAGTTGAAGAGGGAGTGAATTTAGAATATCATGGAGGACAAAATTGTACACTGTAAGCATTAAGTTTATTTTTACGAAGTGTTAATTCATTATTATATTATATGTTATTAAATTCCGTTCAATAAAGTATTGACTGGTTAGAAAGTATTGCAGGATAAGTATAATGCTGATGGTCCAATGTCTAATCGCAATTATTGAATTTCTTATTACAAAATATTTTGTTGTGGTGTTTACGTCCCGTAACAGATGTGATTCTTTTAAATGAAAAAGTTCATCGAAACCAAAGACGTCTCGTGAACTGATAATAAAATTATAAAATATTGTGGATTTTATACGGAACGGTGTCCTGCGCAGGGGAATCGATTGGTAATGTGGTACCAGCTTTAACAAAGTTTTTGAACTCGATGTAAGGGCGGTTCTGACGCGTCGATTTTTCTGTCAGCTAGTTCGTATGTACTTGGCGGTTCGCAAAAAGTCCGAATTGCTGTCCGGTACCATTATTTGCGACGCGTTTTCTTCGTGTCAGCGCTGTCTGAGACACGCTCTTATAATTCACAATGGATTTACTATATTTGTGTTCAGCAGTTATAATAATACGCTGATAATAAACATTACTTTATGAAAAGTTTATTTTTAATCGAATATTGCTTTAATAAATCAGTTTAATCGGAATACGCAAATAAAATTATTAATTTAATTATTGCATTGTTTATAAAATATTGGTTATTATTGCGTTAAAATGATATTTAGATAGCTATTGTTATAATTGTTTAAATGCGTTTCATGGAATAATTATATTTTCAACGAAACGAAACTGTTTGAAATAGCAGAATGAACATTATTATTTCATTAATTTGACTTATTAGTTTGTTTAATTATAAGATGTTATCTCCGAGCTGTTGTCTTTAAAAGAGTCTATCAACCATGAAACGTGTTGCAGTAATGGATAAATGCACATTCCGTATCGAAAGTTGTCGATTTATTAACTGTCGCTTTGTGAAGTTGAAATTTACTATGGAAATCAAGCGGCTGTTTTCCATGAAAATCTGATCGCGGTTATTCAACTGAGAAAAACGATGAAATGCATTTAAAGCAACGAGAAGTAGAGGGACGGATTAATAGGGTGCGCGCGCACATACAATGTTGCATAGCTGTAAATCAATTGCATCGCGGTACTCGCGTATTATAAGTATTTCTGTTTTAGTTATTATGCCATAAGGAAGATTTAGTAGCAATTGTAATTATCTATTATATATAATATTATGATTATTTTACAGTCAGTAAGACGATGTCTGAATCACAATCTGCTTCATATATCAAAATATGCGCTGTGTTTGCATTATTGGATTACATATGTAATTTTCAAATATATGGAAAATATAAAATACGTAACTATATGTAAATATATAATGTAAAGATATGAATAAGAAATGCACGTTGTTGTGTAATGTGGAAAATTACATTCAAAATAATATTTCATATACAATTTTGGTTATACTTATATATATGCGTATATACTTATTAAAAATGAAAATATTAATTTTATTAATTTTATATATTTAAATACAACGTCCAGTTAGGTTTTCGAAGATTTAATAGGATTACTGTTAAATTGTTTAGGTACAGAGTTCTTGCAAGTAAAGACAATACGTCAAAAAAAGTTACAAGATAAATTCTGAACAGTTCGCGCGAGCAACATAAGTTCTCGTGCGGAATGTAGCAGAATTTATAGCGTTTTGCAATTATTGT
The DNA here is from genome assembly GCA_022817085.1 of Psilanteris sp. ZL-2020. Taxonomy (NCBI): domain Eukaryota; kingdom Metazoa; phylum Arthropoda; class Insecta; order Hymenoptera; family Scelionidae; genus Psilanteris; species Psilanteris sp. ZL-2020. Next base: position 2,543 of record JABFQC010001171.1, on the reverse strand, counting down.
GAATCGGCTTTCAGTTTTCGCGTTCGAGCAAACAAACTAGTAAAAACAACGTTTCGTAAACTGCGACACTTGTTTTTAAACAAATATTCTTTGATTTATGACTACAAAATGCAAGTTCGATAAAAATATTTATAAACATATTCAGTCGGGCTATATTTATAATGATTTAAGTCATGCTTTGTTATTTATGTGAAATGAACATTCCCAGCATAAATTAATATTGAGTATTTTGCAATTTAAATTACTGATAAAAAATAAATTGTAATGTTTTTTTAACTAACTCAGATTTTCGATGTTAAATGAATATAAAATAGATATTTATTTTAAAAATTTTGTTTCTCTATTATAATTTGACTTGCTGATTAGGCTACTTCATTTGAATTTATTTATAATTAAACGTTTTATTTGAAATTAATTCATTTATATTTCACTTTTATTATTTTTGTAACAGAATTTCATTTTTATTATTTTTATAGCCGAATTTATAATTTAAACATATATGAAATTCACTTTTCGGTGCATAAAATTATGCAATATTTTTTTAACATACTACGAATAAAACAGAATTACTTGTGTCTGACAAATTTCATTCGAATATAAAATCCATTTCTATACATTACAAATCTTCTTATATCACAAATCGCATTTATGTGAAATAGTAAACAATCAAGATTATTTTACATTTTCATATTCGAAGCCTCTTTAAACTTTGCAGTTATTTTTTAGTAATAATAATAACTGATAACAATATAAAAGAATTTAAGTTTTAGAACAAATTCGACAATAAATATATTTATATAAAATTATAAATGCCTATTATTGTATATATAAACATCAATAATACTTTCCGCAAATGTAGTTCTGTAAATTTTTGTTTAATGTTTAATAGCGTTATCATATAATTTAAAATTCTTTTATAAATGAGATATTTTATTGTGAAATGAGTAAAATACTTGATGCAAACTCACATTTGGAATGTTACTTTGAATCCACAAACATTAACTTGAATGCAACGTTGCAAATTTAAATTATTTTTTCAAATTTGATCGCGTAACGAATTCGTACTTTTACTCAAATAAAATCGCATCTTTGCACACCCAAATGAAAAGGTCAAAATAAAGCTTCCTGACATTTTCGACAACGATTTATCCCAATTTCAAAAAATGTCATGTCATTCGCATAAAATCAATTCCATTTAAGAAAACAGCGTTTCGCGAAAGCATTTGTAGTTTCTTGTGTATGAACGAGCGAATGATGTTTTATGGTTGTTAGAATACAAACAATCCTCTCAGTAAAAGAATTTTTTTAATAAATAATAAATAAAGCTGTAAACTTGATAATATAATACGAACAATGCATAGAATATAAGCTCCGCGTCTTTATTTTTGGCGCTCGTTTTTTGCTTCGTTTCTTGAATTCGTACAGGAAATCAGATAAGTGTACTTATATTGAAATAACAAATCAGAATAATGCCGTTATGGTTGGAATTAAGATCGAATTATATAATTAGAAATAAATACCATCATGGTTAAATCAATTATAGTAACTAAATTAAATCAGTTCGTTTTACACGGTAATCTATTTGTGCTACTAGATAACAATTATGGGAAACTGCAGTTCAGGTCGATCAGTAATTAATCACCTAACATAGCAGAGATACGAAACTAGAAATGGAGTATCTAATATAGCTATCTATCACACCTGAGAGCTTAAACATCCACGTCAAGTTTAACCTACATGACGAATTTTGCTTGCTTTATATATGCGTCGAGTGAACCGCTGTATTGTATCAAAAGGGATATCAAATCGGAAAGCAGTTTTTGCATAGCAAATTCGGAAGAAGAATTCTCATTTAATTTAGTCTAATATAATTATCATATACATTTAGAGTCGTTTATGGTAAATTGAAATGAGGATTAAGTTGTTCAACTATTTGTATTATATCTTTTGATTGCTTTCTAAGAAAATTTAATGATTTTATAATTATTAAAAGATACATTGAATTTAAGTGTTTGTAGAGTTTATATATGGTTCAAACTTATATTGATATTATATTTGTATATCCAAATAACCTTATCTCGATATCCTAAATGATAATTGGTGAATATCAACTTTTGAAGTACATCTTTTCTCACAATATTCGTATTTTTATGATCTTTTAAGATTACTGAGATTTAATTGAGGAAATAATCGCGATGAGGTATTGAAATAAGTGACTGAAGAATGCTGTTAGTTTGAAAAGAATCTAACGTATGGCACCGTCGAAGGTAGCGTAAGGAGACAAAGACAGACCATTCTAAGGTCTTATTTGCCATTCCTATCACGCACTGACCCCTCATTATTACAGCTTCCTTTTTCGACATAAGTCCGCATTTAGCTTAATATGCCATTCGCGTAGCTCTAGTGGTTTCCTGCTTCGTTGCAGTATCCAATCGATCATCATTAGGTCAAGCGTCAATGCACGTTCACGTGTAAATAAATTATATATTTCCGCAAATATCTTTATTCGTTTTATTGCTTTTTTCCCCGATTCATTTCATAAC
>JABFQC010001170.1:0-20670 GCA_022817085.1 Psilanteris sp. ZL-2020 | reverse complement strand
TATATGCAGCGTCGGCGAGGGCAAATAGTATGGTATGGACGTGTTGGTAAATGGTATGTATAATAAAAAATGATCAATAGATTTGATGTCACCTGTTTTGTGTTTTTTTTTTTTTTTTTTCTTTCTTTTTTTTTATATTTTTTTCTTTTATTAATTAATTAATATTTATTTTTTATTTTTATTATTGCTGTTTTCTTTTTCTTTTTTTTTTTTTTTTTTTTTTTTTTTTTGAATCGCATTTGAAATCTGTCTAATTACGCTATCCGATTTAGACAAATGTTTCGAAGAGTCCACGAACAATTGCATGAAATGTTCGTCGTGACAAACGCGTTTTATAATTATCATATCAAGGAAGGACGATTTGCGTGTCGTGGAAATCTTGTTCGGGGAACAGATAATGTCGACCGTACGGTATTGTGTATATGTTGAGAGAGGCGTCGTTACAGTGAAAGTCGAATTATCGGACCTCCGGTGCGCGAGCGAGTGGTACTTGCTTCCGCACGTCGACGAACGGCAAGGTGCACACGTATCTTTACACCGACCTTTTTCTCCTTTCGCGAATTCGCCTCGCCTCGCAGCGTTTCATTTTCATTTCCCAACGCATCCCAACACGGACGCGTCCGTGAAATCGCGAGTTTCTCGTGTCGCGAAACAAGCCATTTCCAATTGACGAAATATTCACAGTCAACCGCGTGCTAATTTTCGAATGGGATTTTAAATCGGACAGGAATCCATTAGAATCCGATTGTTCGCGTTTGTAACCTATTTGGGTTCAACTTCATTATTTACGATGTCACGTGACGGAATCGAAACAATTTTGGTAAGATCGTTAAACTAAAAACAATTAAAAATATACATTCTTTCGAATTTTATATTCTCATTCGGTAAGATAAACACCTATTACAATCGATTTTCAGAATTCAATTAAACCGAACAGACAATTTTCGACGACCAGATTTAGGATCAAGGATTATTAAGGATACTTCAGAAATCGTAAACACTAATACCACTGTTTAATACGCTTCAAACACTCCGTACCGATTAAACTTGATTAACTCGCGTTAACTGATATAACAAAACTGGTATTTCGCAAAAGTCAAATAGCCTGTCATTAAGCGTTATCCAATCTGCATTCGAATCGTGGAAAATCCTGACGAACGTACTCGCAACCACTCGGACAGATACCGATTCGAATAAAAGGCATCGATTCGCCGAAGCGTGTCGTCATTTCCCGGTTTTTTTTACGATCCGGCGTGCGGATCAATAAAATAGCTTTTTTCGGCGCGAACTAGTTGATGCAGTCGCGTCGCCCTTATACACACGACACGTAACGATCGTTGAGAGACGGGATCGGTTCGCGCAACGCCGACCTCGCCGGACAGCAGATCGGCCGCAAACAATCAACATTATGCAATCGAGTTTTAGAAACGCGTTCGGCATTAATACAGATTGTGTCTTTACACCGATCACGTTTCTCGCCGGTGAAACACTTTCCAAATTAAGATACCCGAGTTTAAACGCCAATGTTAATTGTGGGAACCGAGCGGAGGTTCGCTCGAATGATGCGCTTTTTTCTGTGCGCGGAATGCCGCTTGACAAATAAAGACATAATGTAACGTCGACAAATGGCTGCGCGAGGAGTTATGATTTTGCATCGGGACGCGGAGTGTCGACCGATTTGGACGACGCTTCGACCATTTTCGTCGGGCCGCCGGAGTCGTTTTCTCATACAAGAAAAGTCAAATCGGCGCTGCGAATCGGCGCGAGAAAGTATCGCCATATATATAAATGAGTCAATAAATAAATATAGATAAATTGTCCTGGAAACACGCCGAGACATCGGTTGTTGTGTTTTCCCGATGTTGCCAATCGGCGCGGTCGAAATGAAAATAATAAATGGTCCCGCGCCTTATACGCGCTGCGTCGGTGAAAGAAACCGAACGGCACACGGACGGCACCACTCCGACCGTTCCGATATTGCAGAACGATCCGCCGATTTCACCGATCAGCGCGGGAAATTTTGGTCCTTAACGGTGGGCATTCGTTGATTTTGTATCGGCTAAGCGGTTGAACCGATTTTTTACAACTACGTTTTTGCACACTATCTCAGGTTACGATTCGATGTATTCATGACAAACGCTTCATCAGAAACCGATCACGATCGTCTCTGGTTTATGACGCTCATTAGCATTGAATTCGAAAGAGGTTAGTTTGCGATTTATGTTGACGGGTATATTAACATTTCAAAATATGGAGAATGTATCTCATGTTTAATACGAAGATAAAAAAAGTCAAACTTATCAATCAGTTGATGACACGTCATTCACGAATCGCATGGACTCTTGTTCGAGATCCTAATCAGTCTAATAAGTCGTCATAATTTAATCACGTAACGTCAGACGTTTCGAAACCGATGACTTCCGAGGAGCGTGAATCTCGAGAGTCTTTAATTTGTAATCTTCGGTTTATTGTTTCAGGTGAATCGTTAATTCGTACACCTTATGAATATTAACAACTCACAAACCAATTTACACACAATTTTATCTCGCATCAAGACATTCGCTATGTTCGATCGATTATCATCCACGGAAAATCGGTATTTTTTCTTGACCGGCGAGCAATTAATGTGCGCCGATTCGCACACACTTTCTGCAATCCATTCCCATTGATACCGATCATCCTTGTTGTGCATATCTAATAACCCATTACGAATGTTTTTGTTGCATTTAATGAGGTTAAAAAAAAACACAAAAAGCGTTCACTTTTACTCGACAAACCCAGAGAAAAGTCGCTCTGGTTACACAAATGGCTGGCGAAAATGAGTGCGAGGTGGCTCGGCGCATTTAAATTTCGCGAAAATTGGCACGGCGTCGGCCCGCTGACTGATGTATCCTTGGCAGCCGTTCATACCGATTCTCCCACAGAATCGAATTCGACGCGAGTTGTTACGGTGTTTACATTGATTTCTGGTTTAGAAACCGTGGCTCCGATTCCCCTCACGTGCGGGAAAATGTTGTCCGTTTTTTCCTAGGAAATCGTGGCAGTGGCGACCGAGTGGCTCGATTAACATCATACCAATGGCATTCTTGGTCTTTTCCACATAAAATCGCGATTTCGTAGCGCAAGAGGAAAAATGACAGTGCGCGCGCTTTTTGTTCCATTTAATGGACAGATTTTTTACGCCGATCGTTTATGGCACGAGACAAATCGGCTCGGGATTCCGGACGTGCCGCAGTATTTAAGATACTTAGCAGGTTGCGCGGTCTAACAGATTTGTCGCACGCGCCCCTAAATGGCACGGACGCTGGTTGCGAGTTGCGCGTTCTTTCTCGATTGGCACTCTGCCGGACGAGGAACTGTAAAAACTTGAAAGGCGAACGAACGTTATGCAACGCTTACGAATCTCGCCGCGTGTTTCGTTTCGTCACGAACAACAGGCGCAGCCGAAGCAACGACATAAACACTCGCGCGGTCCTGTCGGAATTTCTGACGATCGCCGATCGGTTCTGGTCGAATCACCGAGCGGCTGGTAAAGTATCATTTTCTATCCAGCCGAATTCCTGGCACTGCAGATGGCGCTCCAAGATGGTGCCGCTGTTCACTTTTGATGAGCCTCACGTGTCGCTTGATACGCATTACGAGATAAACCGAGAGTCGCATCTCGGCGGATAAAAATGCTTTATGATGGAAAGTCCACTTTGAAATGTGCAGTTAAAGCCGAATGCCGACTTGAAAAGTGGTAGTGAAAAGAGCTGATGCCGAATCTCCGTTAATGTTTTGTGAAATCTAGGAATGTATGAAAATAAAGCAAATTTCTGAAACACGGCGCCTTACGTTTGCGCATTGTCTTGTTTGATTTAGTCATTGCGCGTTTGGGATTGCCAGAAACGCATTTAGTCAAAGCGTGACGCTTACGTAATCCTGAAACGTGGATACGCGTAAAAACGGTAAAGAAATGAGAATCAAGTTGCACGACAAGTCGTATCAGCCATTAATCCGATAAACAATCCGATTGGATCAGTCACGCGGAAGCATTATGCTCGAGGTCAATGCCACGAAATCCGAAGCTACCTACGTTGAAAAAAGCCTCGAAAACAGGGTCGTAAATTAGCGCACGATAACCGTTCGAGCAAGACTGCTCTCACCTTCGGGTCGGGTCCCACGTTAGAGGTATATTCATCTTCAAATGTTTCGGTTTACGATCCAACGCATACGCGATATGAACAGCTCGGTCCTGCTTTTCCACGACTTTTCTCCTACTTAATTAGAATTTAAAACATAACCTGTCGTCATAATCCAAGCGTATCATTAAACAACATTTTTCTCGCCATTTCTGTTTCAGTCCTTCTTCGGCAGAACTTACAATAACATGAACAATGTCCCCGAATGCAAAAACGGAGGATTGTGCGTGATTAATAAAAAGAACCGCACAGCCTGCAAGGCGTGCAGATTACGCAAATGTCTGCTCGTCGGGATGTCAAAATCAGGCTCTCGTTATGGACGTCGCTCCAACTGGTTCAAAATACACTGTCTATTGCAAGAGCAGAACGGCAACCAGGGATCCCTCACGCCAGGAACACCTCCTTATGGCAACAATTATCTACAGAATTACTTGACCGTCCAGCCGCAGCCCGGGGCCACGAACATGATCTACAGCAAAGACGGCAAGGACCGCACCTCCCCGAGTCAGGAGGACCTTCAGTCGCAGTTTCTGCAGGTGGCTCTGATGAAACCAGATCAAGATCGCGCCAATAACTCGCCTCACAATGAAGATCTGGCATTGCATCTTAGGTTCCTGAGCTCCTGGCAGAAATCCCACGATCGTTCCCAACAGATGTCCACCACTCCACCACAGGACGACGCAGTATCCCCGAATTACAGTTACAAAACACCCATCTTCCCTGGCAGTTTGGTACCAAAAGAGCCGAATCCACCAGACGTTTTCCGACCTTACTTGCCGACATACAAAAGGGCCGCTGACACTCCCAGCGATAGCGGCACCTCTTCAGTCGAAAGTGCCGAACATAACGAATGCCGAAGCAATTCAGCCCTGAGTTATTTCAAAAATAGCGTCTCGCCCACACTTTCTGAGAGAGATTATCCCCCCAGAAAGATCAACGCCACGGTCACACTCACCACGGGTTATCATCCCCATCACACGCTGGGTTTGGTTTATCCACCTGCTGGTCTAGTTACTCCCTCCGTGCCCCAACATTCACCGCGCGGAGGAGATCTACTGCTCGTCAGTCCCAGTCCAGGAGGACTGGCGGTCGAACAGGACGAGCCGATTGACCTGAGTATCCGGTCCACGAAAGGATCAGCCGAAGCCATCGAACCATCGCAGGATGAGTCGATTGAAAAGAAGGACAGCTCCGACGAGGAATTGATCAAGGAGGAGTCAACGACAAAGAGCAAACCTCTGGATCTGACTTTGGGAATCAAGAGGCCCGCTGAGCTCCCGTTGACCCTCTGATTCGGGTCACGACCAATAAGACTTTGATGATCGTGGAATTCCAGGAATCCTGGCAATCTCACGCCGAATCTCGATTTGATTTGTATCGCGTTAAGGAACTAGGTTAATTTTTGTAAATAAAGAACGAAATTAGGATTAATTTGGTCCAATTTATTCACAAACAAATCATCCATGCGTTAACTTATTATATAACATTCGTGCGGATCACGTGATTGGCAAAGACATATATATATGTCTTAGATTCACCAATGGCGTGTAAGAAATCAGTTAGGGGGACATTTAAATATAAATTAGTGTAGACGCATTTTTGTTGTGGAAGGGAATAAATTTGCCAATAATTATCGAAAATTGCATGACGCGCGTTCTCGAGTAAACCTTGGGTCACGTGATGTTGTACTACCGCTCGATTTAGGTGCAACCGTTGTGACAGTAAGTCCAATGGCAATTTGGCTTTTAGGTTTTGTGTTATATTGAGTTTGGCTTTGTATAAATTACTCGACCTATGAACTGTTGATACTGTACGTCTATTAGGATTTCGAGTATCTATTATCTACGTAACCTGATTTCAAGCACACGATTCGTTTAAGTAATTTATATAGCGACGACGAGGAATCGCAGTCTAGCTCACTTGGACGACATCCCATCGTAAAGTAACGGCTGAAAAGGCTTCGCCTTGATGTCTCCATGTGTCGAATTAGTCAGCGCCAATGATACGCCAACTGAATGTAAGACGGAAAATACGCATAGATCTGTTTAGGCGAATAATCCGCAAACTAATTTTCTGTCTTATATTCCGTTAGGGTGTCGTGTATATAGTTATACAAATGTTTATCGAACGATGCTAGCTCGAAAATAATTTTATTTTTAATATGAACTCTTTTAATTTTTTTTATTATCTTAAAATTAATAGATACCCATTTAGCGCATAACCTTAACCCGGCGCACCGTTGTCATCAAGTTTTATTGATCGCACCGGAACTTGCGCCGCGTCGACAATTGATCGAATCGAATAAATATCCCGATGCTCGCATCGATTCAGCTAAATGATGTAATATAGACGACGATCGTGTGAACCGATGTTCCGCGACGCAATTCCGTCCGGACCGTGCCACGATCGCCTTTAGGTTGTATATATGTTTTTGAATAATCAAATTGCTGAGCCGATTTATTTATTTCTATAACTTTCATAAGCTGTGTGATTCACCGATATATAAGTTGTTCTTCTCTTATTTTTATTTTAATACAAGAGATACGAATTTATAACAAGTTGAATATTCTATATAAATATATGAAAAAGTATAATGCGTTTGTTGTTGGAACGTATTAGCGGCGTAATTCTTTAATCATAACCTGTGTACATGCAATCGAGGATGCGTCGGCCAGTAGTGTAATGTATTCAACGTATAATATGTATTATTTATATATGTATATGTGCATTACAACATACTTGTAAGATTTTCGAAATAATTGGATGAGTTTTCGTGTGTCGATCCAGCCGATGGTCAGTATCAATGTCAACTCGTTTAACGTTGCCTTGTTGAATGGAATGCATCTTATAAGTGTATATATATTATATATAGCAGCAGAAATCGATGCTTAACTTCCCAACGCTCGATGTAATAAATTTTGTCACTGCAAACGTGACACTTGTAAATATTAACCAAGCGGCCAGTATGTAATTGTAAATCACGGAAATACATATTTTTGTTTAATCAAACCAACGAGTCTGGTTTTTTTTCTTATTTCCTTATCCCTAAAAACATACCTCACATAAATATCCAACCGAATTACCATGATTGGAGGAAAAAAAGCGCGCGCGAACGGGAGAATCTTTTTTTCGACGCTAGAACAATCGTTACGCAATCGGGTTTTTGCGATTATAAAATATCGTTGATTATTATTAAGTTAACCGGTAAAAGTCGCGTACGAAAAGTGAAATTGCGCATGCGTTTCAGAGTATATTGCATCGAACTCGCATGCAGAAACCATTCACATGCTAATAAAAATTGCAATTATTTTTCAACGAATTAACAGCTAATCAATTACTCGTCGCGTCTGTGTGCGTGCGTGTCGGGTTTTTGCGCGCAGAAGTCGATCCGAACTGAATTATTCTGACAATTAAAAAAGTCGCGCAAGTGAACTTCGCCTACCAATAAATCACGCGCGTTGCGAAGAGAATGGCCGCAAAACGCGCGGCCAGAATTTCATTTGTAATCCCCCGGAGCACACGCCGTGGAATCTTATCATAGTCAACCGGTTCGCGCGCGCTGACAAATTTGACAAGATGCGCAATCGATCGGCGCTAATCGATACAGCGATCGGGTCATTAGGCGAGTCACTCGTTTCTCCAGTTGCCCGTTAAATTGGCATTGCGATCACGTAGTCTCTCACGGAAATCTCGGACTTTCCTCCGACACGATACCCGTAGATCGATCGATAAATCGGATAATCTATCGATCCTTCCATGGTTTCAGTCAAACCAGATGGTTTTCACGCGGCGCTCGTTGCGCGCCTAAAACGGACGAATCATTCATGAGCACGTTTTTTTGTCGGCGTTTTTATGGAATCGACATAAAGTAATGTACATTTTTTCAGTCAATTGCTTTATTCAGCGGACGTATTATTCGGCATCGCAATTACTCGGCCTCTGCATCGTAAACCGTCAATTCATTTATTTGACTCGCTTGCAATTGAGAATTACGCTCCTTCGTCACGTAACTTGTATAGTTAGTTTTAGTGTTTTTATTTCGATATATTCTATTTTTTTTTCATTTTCGAAACAATATTTCATGGACAAAGATGCTGCAAGCAACCCGCGTACGGTTACCGGTATTCGCACTCGTTTCGATATTTCGTTCTTCGGGTATTTGGACTATTCAACGCGTGCGATTGAAAAACAATGATTAATGAATGTTTTTCGCTTATTTTACAGTTAAGTATTTTCATAATTCATACGTCTGTATAAATTATTATCGCATTTAGGGATATCATGATGTCTTTATCGTGCACGAAAGTTATGATAATCGTGCCGTACGTATACAAGCGAAATGAAAGTTTAAATGAAACGTTTGTCAATGAATATTAAAAATATTCTTTCCCATGTTTAGACGGGTAATTTTGAATCCCGAAGTATTACCGTTTACGAAAAGCGTATGTAAATTGTACACGGGAAAATGGTGTCTACAAATTCTTGTCATTTGTACAATAAATAACTCGGATCGTCGGGAATTGCGGTGGTCTCGGAAACGTTTTTGAATCCCGTCGAGTGAACCGAGTCTTTTAATATAACTGTTACCCGTTGACTCGGAAATTTGGTCGTGGCAACTTAATGGTTCGGGTTAACGTTACATACCGATTGAGTGAATGAACTTCTCACAAACATACATGCATTGTGATCTCAAGCTACCTCTAAACTTATTACACCAACCATGGGTATTATAGCTATCAGTATAAACACATCTACCTGTCGATTTTCTTACAATCTTCGGCTATTCGTATTTCAGTTCGTAAGGACTCGGCACGAACGAAAACTTACGAAGTAGATAATTACGAACACTTGAACCCGGACCACGCGTGAACCTGACGAACTTAATGGCCATGGGAATCGACGGTATACCGACTTTTCCAAAATACGTGCATCACGACTTCGACTTTGCAACTTTGACTTTGTTTCTTTGAAATTTCGGCCGCAACATTTTTAACCGGTTTCTTCCTCAAAAACATATTACCGTTTCGAATTATCGTTTATTCAGTTTCACGTACTCGATCGATTGAAATGTAAACAATTTTGTCACGCCACGTGTGTGCTTATAATAATATAAAACATACGTATAGCGTAATAAAAATGAATTTAAAAAAGAAACATTGTTGATTCAGAGCTATTTGGTTCACGGATGTTTTACTTTATAATTTTATTGGCAATAATTTTTGTGCGCGTTATTATTTAAATAGCCATAACTATAATATTACATCAATATATTATAAGTCAATTAATTTAATTGACCGAGAAATAACCGAATGAATAAAACATATAATGTAATATCATATAAACGCATTTGATTCCGTATTAATTCGCTGACTATTAAACTTCAAATAATTACGATCGTTATATCAACGCGCATTGTATTTGACAAGAATTTAAATCACATTGGAATTAAGATAAAGTCAAAAGAAAATTCGAAGAAAAAAAGAATGGCAAATTTAAAGCAATGCTCATAAATATCGCTTGAGTTATATATTATGCCATTCATCAAAAGGTAAAACTACACAACTATTTTTTCGTCGTAAAACTTAATATTAAATTGTTTAATTTCTGCACACAACGTAAGTGCGTTTTCAAAATATATTCATACTAATTATTCCACGAAGTTTAATGGAAATTAATAATAAATAAATTTTCTAATTATACTATACGCGCTGTTAATGTCGCAACTTAATGGTAAATTAAAGTCAAACGCAGAAGAAAACAATTTTTCCCTTTGTTCTATAAAATTGAATGCCATAAAGCTGATTGAATTTTATATTTTAATAAACGAATAATCCGTTTCTCAATTAATGCACAACACCGTTATGCAATGACATATAATAAACACATGCCCTTTCATTGCGATTCTTTATCGCCCTTCGAAATCGGCAAACTAAATAAACGATTTTAAAGTGTGCAAAAATGAATAAACCGTGTGTTAATCGAAACCTTACGCGTCGTATAATGAAGCGCAGATTATGTAACAATCGAAGAAGAGAAGGTATTTATCGTACCAGTACGTATCTTCATCTAATTGCGCTCGGCCTCGAAACAAGATACATATAATTGGCTATCCGTCTATTCTGGATTATTCCGCTCCGAAATCATTAGGCGCACGCACGAACGAGAGCCGTGACGAGAGACGTCTTTATTACATCCTCGCGCTTTCGACGAGCTGTGCACGTATTTACTTAGCGATCAAGTACCTGTAAATGGTGAGACCACCTCGGGCGCGTGTCGATACCGGCTATATTTTTAATAATCTGTTTGTTAGGATATTCCATTTCCATATAACGATTTGAATTTTAATGGAACATTAATATAGGATGTGCCGGACTATTGTTATCTCGGATTTCAATCAGCGATAATGTAATTGTTTATTAATTATTGCATAATAATTAATTACGGTAATTGAATAGCGTTCAATTAGTAAATACATTTCTCCTGAATATGTTTGTGTTTTGCACTTTGTTTCGTTTTGTAATACAATATGTCTGTGAACGGTCGTTTGATAAATTTGTCAAAATTGGCGGGATTATAAAATAGCTATCATTTTAATTTTCCAGAATCAAGGAAATTGGACATGTTTCAGATCTCCGGTACCTTGAATAAACAAACACGTAAACGTGCGATGTAAACAAATTAACAAAATAATACAAACATGATCCTTATAATGTAAACATAAATATTTATATTCTTATTTACACCATTTATTTGTTTATCTACGGTTAATAAATACAATACATCAACGACAACAAAATTCGTCAATTTAATTGCATACGAGCTATCATAGTCGACCTCGGACACCGTCTTTTTAAACCAATTATACCCGCGTTGAACGCAATCGTGCGATTTTACGAAAAACGTTTGAATCACTTGACGAAACAATTCGTCAAGTTTTATGATGAAGCCTCTTCATCACGCAATGACATTATCCCGACGCACGTGACTTTTCAAATCGAGATGTACGTATTATAATCAATTAAACACGCGGCGTGTAGAAACAAATAACGCGAATGTCGAAATTGTATTTTCATCGAAAGGGAAAATATGTTGATTCTCGCGAGCCATTCGTAATTCCGTCACCTGTGACTCGCCGCTGGAGAGCATATCGCGCGGCTGAATTATCTCGCTATCATATCTCCGAGTGCCCACGAAACACACCCTCGAAAGTAGCGATCACGGTTTCGCGCGATGGTGTGTGTTCACACATGAGCGTAATGCGGCATCTGCTGTAGAATGCATGGTCCGTTGCACCACAATATTATTAGATAAACAGCACATCTTCGATGAATACCGTGGTTTATGTAACAGACCAACAACTCGCTTGATACATTAGCACGTCGACGTTATGACAGTCGACGTCATTTTCATCCGCGCCACTAATCTTTGAACATTTGAGAGGTCTGATTGGCTTCAAAAGCAACGTACTTCCCACACGTATTACTTAGAAAGTGATACCGTTCGATATTCGTTAACGATTAATCATTAAAGGTTATGCCTCGCGTTGCGATGAACCATTCAAATATTAACCATTCAAGCCCACCGTACAATCGTAATATTAATTGTAGTCCAATAGAACTCCAACCCGACACTATTCACGTTTACTCATTTGACATTATAATTGTTTGTACAATCTTATTTGTAAATGTACATGCAATGCTTACAGTGTGGATACGAAATTCGAATGGCTAAATAAGTGTCATTCGGCGACAGTGATTAATTGTAATTATGTAAATCCGGTGAATTCGTTTGGTAAATAAGTTTAAACTCAAACGAGGCTTAATTGCGTGTTTGCAAATATATTATTGTGATATGGTATTGGACATAACATATATGTGATGATTTGTTGCCATATCGAAAAAAGAGACCGGTTAATTTCACTGTAAGAACAAGACGAATTCTAGTGTTTATGTTTAAAGTGTTCTTGTTTACGTTCAAGATCTTTATGTTTACATTCGAAGTATGTTTATTTACATTAAAAACCTATATGTTTACGTATAAAGTGTTTTTGTTTACATTCAAGTTCCGTAAGTTTACGTTCAAAGCGTGTTTATTTACATTAAAAATTCGTATGTATACATTATTTTTCGCTGTGCTTATGCATCATTTTTATTTAGTTTTCTGAATTAGGAATTGGCGCCGAAAAAGCAGGCAAAGTTGCTCGTGTAATATATAATTGTTGATGTGAAAAGCGTGCGACATGAAAAAAGGAACGTTGATTTTCGTATGTCGAAAATGTCGCGGGTAACAACGTTTCCGAACGAAATATTTCCATTTACATCAGCGGAGATGAATAATTCAAAGGCACGACAATGCGTCCGGCAAAATTTACAGCGGTGCATGGCAATTACGTACACACTTGCACAATATATACGTACACGGAATTTTATTCTTCTGTCCTCTCATTTTACCCTTGCTTTCTTGTTCTTCTTTTCGGCCGCTTCCCTCCTCTATGGCGTCGATTGCGGTTCTCGCAGTGGTTGCTAGCTTACCACCGCTTACCTTGTTTTCATGAAGCACCGTAATTCCTTCTCGGTCAATTTCGAGCACGGTGCAATTTCCTGAAACCACATTAACCCTTTTGAAGATGGAGCTCGGGCTTTTTTCTCGTCTCATTTGGTTTTCTGTTTCAGTTTTTTCACGGCAAAATTGTGAACAAAGCAATATATAATTACGCCTCGGAATCAAGCGACAAACGGCATTCAAATGAACGAATGCATAGTAAAGTCGAGTTCCAGGCCGACCTCAAGTCGTTGCCACGTTTTTATTTTAATCTCGACCTCGTATCATCTAATTAAAGCAGTAGTGCCATTGATGACCCTTGGGTTTCTAACTTGCGCGACCCGCGCGACTCATGCGACTGTGTTAAATAAATAAAATGTCATTAGAATTTGTTTATTCACCAGTCAGAAGCAATGTTAAAATGATATTTGTCGAGACTTACATAAACATCTATCTTTCGTTATGTTGCTTTGAAATTGAAAGTAAATTAAATTGTTGAACTTTACTTCTGAAATTCTAAATTCAAATCGCTATTCAATTATAATGTATCTCGCTTAACAGTCACGAAAAATAAAGAAGTAATGTTAACAGGAGCAAAATATAGCAAAGACGAATCGGTGTGGAGTAGAAAGTCGCTTTTACCATAGTAGAAATGTGAACTATTCTTTACTAGCCCAAACGTATCTAGATTGGATTTATAAGTATCGATTCTCGTACGTAACGACCGGGTCATGGTATACAAGGATTTGCACCTTTCCTGTTGATCGATGCCACGGATAAAATTAGCGTCTCTGTGCAAAAGGTGAAAAGAAAATCAAGAACTGAATTTCTGCGACTCGTGCGCGTAGTTATGCAACGGACTGTTTCTTCTTCTGCAGCGTTCCACTTATATATGTATTTATATATGCTTTTAATTTTGCGCATCCTAATGAAATAACTCAATACAAATCAACGTCCAAATTACCCTTAATTCCTCCGCAATTATAGCTCTGATGTTGAATTTGTTTAAAGACGGTGATTACGGTAATTTCACGCCATATTTTTTATTTTAAAATAAGAATCAAACGAAAAAAAATGATTTTCTGAAAATCTATGATTTTAATGATTCTTTTGTAACTCGAAATGTTATTAATGTCCTTTAAAAAGTGTCGAATCTATTGAATTAGTTTTAATTGGATTTTGTTTATGATAAAATCAAAAGAGAAATTATACTGTCAATGATGGAAACCCATGAAAATATATTTTAAACGTGCATCAATAATACTTATTAAAAATCTACATTTAATCATTTTACAATCAATTCATTAACTCTTTTCCTCCAATAGCATTCCATGATTCTATTAAATAGATTTTAATTGGAATTTGGTTGTGAAAAAATGGCATGGAAAATCCTTCTGAAAAACTGAAAACATATATTTAAAAATACGTCATTGACATTGATTTAGAGCGCTTAATATTTAATCAATACAACAATCATTTTATTAACGCTCTTCCTCCAAAAAGAAACCTTGATCTCATTGAATCAGCTTTAATTGGATTCCGTTTTGGAGAAAATGATAAGACTGATATGAGCGTAGAAAAACACATGATTGTTCATGTTCGATTAACTAGGCGACCTTATGTAATGTCGAGGCCATGACTGGCTTAATATCTTACACTCCGAGTTGCCCGGGAATCACGTTTTCCTACCAATTGAACGAATTCAGTTCAGCCTGGACATTCGTAATACCGACGAGCTCCGCAGGATATTGTATAACGGCGTTCCGCGTAATCTCCAACAACGGACTTGAATCATCTTATTTATCCCACTGCACACAAGTACGTAGCTCGTGAAACGCTATATAAATATATAAGCATACGTCGATAATTCACATGTTTCGCGGGCACAAAAGAACTTGCACTAATTGAGCACACGGTTCGTTGTCTAACAACACCAGTTCGTTGTTGGACTGAAGTCTGCGTCTGAATTTGAATATCATTATTAT
Organism: Psilanteris sp. ZL-2020; assembly: GCA_022817085.1. Taxonomy (NCBI): domain Eukaryota; kingdom Metazoa; phylum Arthropoda; class Insecta; order Hymenoptera; family Scelionidae; genus Psilanteris; species Psilanteris sp. ZL-2020. The sequence continues at coordinate 5,963 of JABFQC010001170.1, read as the reverse complement.
TTTTGTTATTAAAACATCGATTCCTTTGACATTTCCATATCATATCGTTGAAATCTCAACACGAATCATAAGGATCAGCATTTAATGCGCGAGAAAAAAAAATCCAGCCTATTCCGTGGGTCGCATTCAGAGCAATCGAAACGGTTGTCTAATCAATATGCCAATGATCATAAGTAAATATTGACCGTGATAAATGTTAACATTTCACGATAATGTATTTATAAAGATTGCATCGTGGCGTTCATAAATAACAACGTTATCGACGAACATTGTAGAATTATATACTACTAGGTGGTTCTTGAAAGATGAATTAAACTTCGGCGGATACACTTCTGTAACCGACGATTTTGCAAAGCGTTAACTTCACAGCGGTTTGAGGCATTAAATTCACCCGCGAATGTTAATCGAACCACATTTCCTACCAGACCCTAACCCATTTTTCCGCAACCACGTGACTCACATTCCAACAAATGCACTTGGCTGCACTTCTTTTTGAGGGAAAAAAAAGGTATAAATTTCACGTTCAATCAGCTCTCGTTAAACACAATAGCCTCTGTAGGTCAACTTTCAGATGCGATCGGACTCATCGCAACATAAAAAGGTCCGCTATTGTTCTAGTTACACATACGATTAGCGAACCCAACTTACTATGGGTATTCAAAGCGAACATGATGAAGTACGAATATCGAGGTCGCCGAAGGTCTGGAAAGGAATTAGAATTGGATTTCCTAAAGCATCGGTTTATCTTGTTAACAGCGCATAAAATGCCTTTAGGAGAGTGTCGGGGGCAGGTAAACCATTAAAAGTAGCGAGGTCGGGTTAGCATTATTGATTGCGCGGAGTTATTCTAACCCCGTTAAGTCGCGCAACGGCCTAAGTAGGATGCGACATTTTTCCGGTCGCATTTTTTACCGCGGCTGTCTTCTTTGTGAGCGCCGCTGGATGGACAAGACCGCGCGATATAAAACCAACGCCGCGAATAAATACTCCATTGCGGGAGTCTCGGCCCTAAATATTCATGGAGCACCTTGCATCGACTCGCCGAGTCACGAGCACCAACACCGACGCGGTTTTCTTCATACCGATATCGTCCCCAACACGCTCTGAATTTCCCCGTGCGACTTCCTCGAGTATAAATTTGAATAATCAATACACAACAGATGCCAGAGGAGTATATGCTATATATTTAATAAGCATTATTCAGCGGAATTTGTCAGGATAAGTACTTGCATGTGGGATTGATATTCAATAGGAACGGTCTTACGAATAATTTGATTACAACCCGGTTATACGCGAATTAGCATTCGTGTACATTTAGTAGCGGTGCATTGTGTTCGCCGAAGGAACTGTGGATGAGAGAACTGCAAATTAAATTATTATTGTAAGCCCCGGCTTAGGAGCCGGTTAAATTGTCGTCGGTGTGGCGGGAGGGAATTCATTAGCATTGATTTAAGATGTTTAATTGTATGTAATCGTGATTATGGTTTATTTTATTTGTAACATAATGCATGCATGTGTTGTGTGCGCGGCAAAAAATTTGATTAACAGTCATGGGCAGTTCAGTGGATGTTACTGAGCACGAAGCAATGCCAGAACAAAAAAGTAAGGTTAAAAGTTGCCGCGGTTTGCGGTAAATATTGATGCAATTTTGGTTGTTGTTTACAAACATTCAATTCAATTCCTGAATTTCAGGTATTGTTTACAAACATTTAGTAAAATCGCTGCAATTTCGGTATAGTTTACAATCATCGAATAAATTATGATGCATTTTTGTTGGTTTTGCCAGTTTTTTTGTATATTAGTAAGTTTTGTATGCAAATACAATCTATACATTGATCGTAATGTTTGGCTTTTAATTTATTGTTTTATTATTGCATTTCATAATAATTAAATAATTTAGTATCATTTTTGAACCAATAAAAATTACAAGATAAATGAAAATAACTTGGATTGATAAAAAGTATTACATTTATAAATTAATAATTTAAAAAAAATCAAAATCTTAAATATACACGTACAAAAAGTATATAGTTGAATTAAAGAAATTATTTTGTTAAGCGTATTTTGTCAATTTGTCTGTGAATTATATGAGTTCAATAAAATATTTTGTAAATATTTACACTTTTACTGAAACGCTTAATATGTTTTGACAAAATTAGTTTGTTGATTCAAATAAAAAACATCAACAATGTGACAAAATTATCGAAGTTGATTTATATTTTGTTGATTTGTCTGTACAAAATATTTATGTGCGTATAAAAACTTAAAGTATTAAATTTGTTTAGATAAATAATAGTTTTTTCTTGAAAATAAAGCGTCGAAGAAGATTATCGTGTCATATACTAAATAATGTTAATGTAAATAATACATCTGTTAAACAAAACGTTGCAAGTAACAATATGTTCGTTAGATACATGCTTTTATATATTGACCAACAAGAATGTATTAATTACAGTACTTTGTTGTACTTGCAAAAGTACATACAGATGATACAGTGTTGCAATATTTTATTGATAAAGATGCTAATATGAAAAATTAAGAATTCTATTAGTAATATAATTAACAATAATAGACAAATAAATTTTTGTTTGCAAATGGGCGAAACTTTATTCAATTATACGAGTATCTTTGTATGAAAATATATGAAATGTATGTAAAGTATGAAAATACGAAAAACATGGATGACATAAATGTATTGATTATTGCATTAAAATTTTTGTAGCAATAAAAATCTTATGTCTTTGAATGATATCTGGCAAAATGACGATACAATAAAGAAGTATTAGTAGTATTTGTAATTTGGTATTTAAGTTCATATATTGTATTCATTGATTGTTTCTTTCATAGGTCATATCATTACATTATATATATTACTACACTCAGAAAAATTAAACTTAGAAAATTGCTGTTTATAATACTAATTTGGAGATAATAAAAGAAAAACCTAAAAATTACTGTTTTTCCTTGTAGAAATCCAGTTTTTCATACCAAATTGTCCTTCTATTTTTAGTATAATGCTATTATAAACAGTAATTTTTAAGGTTTTGTTTTAATGTCGCCAAATTAGTGTTATAAACAGCACTTTTCTAAGTTTAATTTTTCTGAGTGTATTAATCCATTATGTGTGATTATAGCTTATAAATACATATGCTGATAAGTGTATGACCATGTATATAATCTTGACCTGAACAAAACTTGAATTGTAATTTACTAATTTTAAATTGTTTATAAATCGTAAAACATGTCTAATCCATCAAAGTGGAAGATTTTCGTTCACGAGAGGATAGCTACTAAAGACAGCAAATAAAGATAGATATTAGACAACATCCAAGTAAAGGTATACTGGAGATTCCTCGCGAAAAAATTAGACAACAAAAAAGAACCGAGGCACCACAATTCGAGTTCCGATAATTGCAAAATTATGTAATTGACTTCGAGGAATTAAAACAAAATTGTAGAAGTTACAGTCGACGGAATATGTATAACAAAAACCAGAATAAACTGATCAGACTTACGTAAGACCATAGGGTGCAAATCCGCTGAACAACCTCTACGTGGTGCACTTTGGATGACGCTAATGCTGAATGGTAATATATATAAGTATGAAACGTAATATACATAAATAAATAAATAAATATAAATATAATATAAATGAAAATTAATATATATTAAATATAATTATAGTTTGAAATGTATCTACTTTGTTATGTAAAATATGTTATATAATTAAAAAAAGCAAAGAAATTAAAAATTACACCATAATATAAGCTATAAAATTAATTGTAAATGTTAGGGATGTGCATATTTTCCACTATATTATATTATATTTTATATTTTATGCTAGATTTTATTTAATTTTATATATTTCTATATTGTATATTATAATATTTGTATTTATTTGTATTCATAAGTGTCCCAATTCAATGCACAATATTTTGTATTAAAACTGGTGACTTAAATAAGTCACTTTGTGTCTTAAAATCGTGACATATAAAACACTTTTGTTAGCATCGGACATAGTAAAAGTACTTTAGACAAAAAGGATCAAGGAACTTAAAAATAACAAGAAACTGGACATTGATAAACAAAGTGATAAGCAAGCGTAGATTTAATCATAACCATGAACTTGATTAGAATAATGTAAAAATATTGGACGTTGAGCTTAATCGTCATAAACATAATCTTTCTGAAATGTTACACATAAAAACAACCAAAGTACATTCAATTCTTAAAATGACACTGCGAATCTCAACAATAAGATATACAATAATTTATTTCAAACTTTTAATTAAAAATATTCAGTAAAATCAATTTAATTTTATTTTGTTATGTAACATTACATTATTAATATTTTTTTATTTACATCAGTTTATATAATTTATCATAAATATCTAATATTTCATAACATTTTTTACATAATTTTAATAAGATATAAACGGTGAATTTCAATATAATTTCGACTAGGTATCCCTATAGTTGTGTTGACATTATTAGCAACAGGTGAGCATTGAGTTAATTTAATTAAATTATTACTATAATTTTTATAACAATTTTTTAAAACCTAATGTATATTACCTTATTCTAGACCTGAAGATGAAAGGAATTATGCACCGAAACGTCGTCATGCTGTACTAAATTCTGTCATTTAAAATAAAAATGAGTCTGTATAAAGGTCGTAAATTTCATTTGAAATAATTATTATTTATTTGTATTTCATAATATACGATCATTTAATTAGATTAAAATTTACAAACATAAATTCAATGAACCATTATTCAAAATATTAATGAACTTCCAGCATTGTGTACAAAATAAAATTTCAAAATATTAATTTTTCTTTCTAACAGTTCAAAAACGAAAACAATATTATTGCTTATATTTATGTTGTGCTTAATATATCTTATTTGTATGAAAGCTTATTAGAAACCTTGTATTAAAACTTTATTGGATATAATACGTAATTTTGATCATATCAACATCGTTGAAATAACGAGGAAGGTACAGGAACAGAATGATTTAATTTACTACTTACTTTGGAACATTCTTTAAATAGTCTAAGAACTGTTAGTTTCCGTAATACAAGACTGTTTTGGATTAAACCTTAAAATGTGCTTATAATTGGAAAAGTGTAACATGTATATGTAAAAGTGTATTTACATGAATAAGGCATTATTAGAAATTACTGAATACACTTAGAAGGTATAAAAAAATAAAAGTATGTTACAAAACACTTGAATAAATCGGTTAATTTCACACCCACTAAATCGGTCTATTTATAAATTGACCGACATTTATTGGCTAAGTGTCTTACAGTTGTTGGTAAGGTTGTCGCGGTGAATGAATATTTAAAGTTTAAAATAAGTAATAACCAAAATAAAATGTTCCAATTTTAATTTCGTTTTAACGTAAATGTTAACATTAAAATGACATAATTAAAGCCTTGATCACAGTCAAAAATTGTTATACACCGCTTTAGTGAAAGAACTAAAGCGTAAATATTGACTGTTTGTAACAATAAAATAATTATTTTATATATTTCTGAATACAGAAGAATAATATATTATCAAATTAAGAAATCACTATTATATTGTTAACTATTATATTTAGAATTCCCGTTTCGTATTTTGTTATTTTATATATATTTATAGTATATTATAGTATAAAAAGTAAATTTGGCTCGAATTAACGAATAATTTGAATTTCATTCGGTTAATATTGCCATGAAAGTTGTTATACCAAAAACAATTATAATAACGCATAATAGATTTAAAGTAAACAGCAGGTGTTTACTAAGTTGGTTTTAAAACGTAGTTTTATCTATGTTTTATTATTGCTGTTGATATATAATATTATTATTGAAACAGTATAAATGTATTCTAAAAAATGTATATTAATTAGATCGTGTTTTCAGTGGACTGTTTAAAACAATAATATTTACATGAAGAATTCTATCAGTGTACATT
>JABFQC010001169.1:0-20686 GCA_022817085.1 Psilanteris sp. ZL-2020 | reverse complement strand
GGTTATGGTGAACATGTTTTATTGTAAACATTAGCAGATTTTTGTAACCATTACTAGAATTCTGGAAGTCGTTACAATAATACATGCTTAGCTTTACCAAAATAATCATGTCAAAGATAATTGTATAACGATTACCATAAATTCTGGTAATCGCTACCAGAATTTTTTCTCTGTGTATATCCAATTATTTACTATATATAATAAAAGTAGGATGTACTTGAAAATAATATAAAACTAAATATTCACCTTATGTAGAAAATTTTAATATCCCTACCAGCACATATATCATTAGATATCCATAAAATATCACAGAATTATTTATTGTCCAATTTTTCAAAAAAATGGACAATAGATATCACATTGATTTACTTTAGATATTTAATGATATTTATTAGTAGGGATATGATATAATAATTATTATAATATTTTAAGTGTATCCTATTTTTGATATATTATATAGTAAAATGTTAAATATATGTTTTTTTTCTCCTTGAATAGATAAATGGTACAATTTAGTTTTCTAAATCATCCGAATAATTGCTAAGTTTGAAATTAATTATCAATCAGCTTTCTATATATTCTAGTTTAGAATAAAACATACGTGTAAACAGGTAACATAATTGGTAAAGGATGCGCGAGATGAGGCGCGTTATTCAGCATTGCCGCTCTTTCGTGGAGGGCTTCTTTCACCATTTTGTACTGCTCCATGTCTAATTGCATAATAGCTTTTTGCAAATAACGAACACCTCCATGGATGAGTTTCGTGCTGCGAGATGATGTACCAGATGCGAAGTCATCGCCCTCAATTAAACATGTTTTCAATCCTGAAAAGTGATAAATTGACTAAGTGCATTTGAAAGTAAAAGTAAAAAACATTAACGAATGACTAAACTTAAATAACAATTAACACAATATAACATAAATACAGTTAGTCCAAATAAATATGTGCATGAAGTTTCAAACGTTGATTATCAACGAATCGCTCTCTAAATTTTAATAAGTGCATACTCACCTTTTTGTGAGTAATCGAATCTGGTCTTTTTCAATAAGTGTGTATTCACTTACAATAAGTTACATTACAACAAAATTACAATAAAATTCACTTATTGAAAAAGTCCAGAATCGGCCACTTATAAAAAAGTGAATATGCACTTATTCAGATTTAGAGAGCGTGTTTAGATAAATAATAATATTTTTTAGAAGGAAAATTTACACTTTTTAAAGCTAATATTCATAAAAACATAATGTAATTAGAAATTATTGCCATCAAAGTAAAATTCAGTATGATTAAACAGGTTGACTAACTGAATTTATTAGATTCGTTGACATTCAACGTTTGGAACTTCACGCATATGAATAAATTGAAATAATCTAATAATTCGAGCAGTGAACTCGCAGAGAAAAGTTTTGTTGATTCAACAAAAATTGTGTTCATTTAACCAAAATTTTGGTTGAATCAACAGAATGTTATCTGCGTGAAATTGAATTTAATTTAACACATCTCCTTTTCCTTCATTATCAGAAAGCTTGTTAAATTTATCATAATTGATAAATGACAAATGCTTATTGCGATGAAGGAGTTTTCATTATATATTTGTTAGCGTCGCAATTATTTACATGTTAACTGACCTCTCGTGCAGGCATCGAGGGCACACCCAGCCCCCGTTGCCCCACCTCCGATAATCAAAACATCATATTCCTCCTGCTTCTTTAAAGTTTTGATTTGGTCTTCTCTCGTGGGGAGAGGTCTTTTCGGTGGTCTCACGCTCTTGTCCGCGTGTACCTACAAAACGAGTTTAACTATTCAATACTGAGATAAATTAAACGTAGAAAATTGCTGTTTATAATACTAATTTGGAGACATTAAAGTAAAAACCCAAAAATTACTGTTTTTCCTTGTAAAAATACAGTTTTTCATATCAAATTTTCCTTCTATTTTTTATTATAATGCTATTATAAACAGTAATTTTTAGGATTTTGTTTTAATGTCGCCAAATTAGTGTTATAAACAGCAATTTTCTACGTTTAATTTTTCTGAGTGAATAAATGATAAATTATAATAAAAGTGATAAACCCTCTTAAAGTTACTACAATATTACGTAACGGGCTTTGATATATTGTGCAGTATGTGGCTGAAGAACAGCTCGAGTTTGACTCGAATTTACAAAATTTCTTTCGCGACTCCGATTGACCTAAAAAACTTTTTCGGTGTAGGTACATTCTGTATTTTAACTAAAAACATTAAAGATATTATTATAAATGTATATATTCTTATAAATTTTAATAAATAAACACACCGAAAAGTAATGAATTTCAATTATTATTTTTTTTTTCAATTTCAAATTTCAAAATCAATTTCAACCTTCAAAATAGCTTATTCGTAAGGCGTCTTTTCGTGCAAGTCACATAGCGCCTTCATTTAAGACGGTGATGTCTTAAAATAAGGCATTCAAAAGGTTCCTGTTTTTATAGTGCACATAGAAAAATGTTATAGCATAAATAGCTATACTTCTAGCATTCCGAGGGTATCTCGTTTATTGTTACCGAAATTACTATACCGTTTTATCAAACTTTCTTATATGATATAGTAAATTTTCATATATGATATTGTATTGTGCACAAATTTTACACACAATTTTTACAATATCTTATAGTAAAAAGTACTGTATAGTAATAGAAAAGTTACTTTAGCAGTATAGTAATTTTGAATATAACTTTTTTTCTGCATGCAATTGAATCTGTGATATAAATTTCTATAAATTCGAGTCAAACTCGAGCTGTTCTTCAGCCAGATCGTGCAGTTATATATCCAATTACACGCAGAGAACATTTTGTTGCTTCAACTAAAATTTTGTTAAATTTACACAATATTTGGTACAATGAGAAAAAATTATATTAAAAATTACTGTACCAAAACAGTATTCTGATACGATGTTTGTCAAGACGTAAAAAGCACCTCTACATATCGCAAACAGTGTTTATATTTCCCTATATTTTTTACTGTGTTTTAACCGTATTCATTCTTTGTACAACAAACATCGCACCAAAGTATAATTTTGAATAGAAATTTTTCTCCGTGTATACTCTCAACCACGTCTTGGTCGAATCAACAAAACAATTCTCCGCGCGTAGATTAAAATTAGCGAAAAATGGAAATACGCAAAATTCGAATGAAATATCACCGACAAACCGCTCAGTCAAGTTTTCCGTCGGTATCGCGCGTAAATGAACGACGCAATAGTTGGTGAAATTTAATTTTATAATTAAACATTAATTATCAACGTAATCGTGCAATTATTTGATGACTATATCCGCGCACGCGCACTCGTTGTACAAAATCCGGCGAGACGTTGAGATTCGTTTTTGATTTTCAGCAAAGGTGACAACCTTTATAAATCGCACAGGCCGTTTTCGCTCGGAAATACAATTCGATGACGCGCGTTGTCGCGTCGATTGCGCGGACATAGTGTCAAGGTCAGAACTTGAATCTTCTTTCGGCCTTCCCTTTTCGTTTCGCTGTCGGGCACCTCGAATCGCGACAATTTTTGGTTGCGCAACCAACTGGAAACGTACTTACGGTGTTGTCGGATATGAGGAAGTATGACGTGAGTGCGCCGGCACCGGCCGCGCTCGCGCCAGCGGCGAGCAGTCGCAGAGTCGCCATCCTTTAATACGTTTGACTGCGAGTCGTCCCTCGATCAAGGCCTCTACGAACCCAAACCGACAATTAGTTTTTTCATTATCGATAGATAAGTTCCGCCTCGAAATTTCAGGTCCGCGGGACGGCTGGGTCGTTTACGATTATTTATAGACAATTTCGTATTTGTAACGAGATACGTGACTGAAATATGATATTTGTGTACATATATATATTGATTGTGCATTATGACACCGTGGCTCTAAATGCGTGAATGGATATAATTAGTCGGGACTGCCAAAAGCTCGTTTAAATATAATACAATGCGTTCCCTATACGCGTTTGTATAGACCGATTCGCGCAATATAGCGCTACAACAAATACGCTCCACATTTTATTAAATATACACGGGTGTTAAATATCTTCTATTTTAGGCCCAACGAGAGTTTTACAAATGGTGTATCTATTGAATCGTAAATGGTAAAATCATGTTACTCGTATAAACAGTAATATATTATTGCAATTCAGTAATTATCTATGTAAATAACTTGATTTTCTTCTGTTAAAAACAGTAAATTTGGACGATTTGTATCATATGGCCCCAAATTAGTATTATAAACAGTAATTTTTCATGCTTTATTTTTCTCGGTGTAATTAAGTTATTTTTAATGCGTTCAAGGACATAAGGAACAAATTATTTGTTGTATAAAAATAAAAATCACTACAATGTAGTTTATATATTTGGTACAAAATAAAATGTATAAATTGAATTTATACAAAGTTCATTTTTTATTCATTAGACACGGTATTAAATAGTCTTTAATTGAATAACGATTTGTTGATTACATGTTAAACACGAAGCCTGAATTAAAACTTACTCAACGATGTTTCTTGTTTGTGACGGAATAGAACATATATAATTTTATGATACAACACACACTGAAAAAAATATTAGACTAAAATTTACTATATTTTATAATAACTGCGGAATACAATGGCGATTATGACGAATATTCTTATATATATAATAGACATTATTATTTATAGAATAGCAATTACTATATTATATAAAAAAATTTACATTATAGAGCAAACCATCCCATGTGTAGTATATTAGTATATTTTTTATTTCAGTGCATAATGAATTTGTTTCGTTACATTTTTTAGTCATTTATAACGGCATTAAATGCGCGTATTTTTAATATTATTTTATTATAAGTATTTGTGATATATTCGTATAAAAATGTACGAGTTTAAAGTTTCAAAAATATAACAACAAATAAAATGAAACGAGTAAAAAATGAATTAAACAATGACAGAAGTTAACTTTGAATTTTAATTTAATTAATAAAAATTGTATTTTATTATTCTTAAATATTTTCGCACCAACCTTTGGCAGAAATTAAAATATGACTTATTTGAATTTACTTTGATAACATTGATTAGAAGAATGTACTTTATCAATGAATGTTTTCATATAAGATAATCATAAACGTAACTAATATTGATTATTGATAATGAATTACAACGCAAACAATCGGTGAAATTCATGAAGAATTACAATTACACTTCATTAATCTTAATTCAAGATATTAAAACGTGCTATTAGTATTCAAACATAGTTATATATTTACATTATATACTTGTTGTTTATATATAAACAATTATTGTATGAAAATGGAAATTAAATAGCAACAAATTAGGGGATTAAATTATTTAAAAACTGTGTCGAATCTGATGTAATATAATTCTTAATAAACAATTTTATAAAGATGATTAATTTTGGTGTCAATATCCTTAAAAAATCCTTACTTTTATTTAAATAAATACGCAATTTTTTTTATTTGAATAAATTATGTTCACAAAATAAAAATATAAATATATTATTTTAATGATTTTTAATTTATAATGCAAGATTAGATATTTACTTTTAATAAAATTCACTTCAACGATATAAATCAGATAATAACAATTTTTAATACTTTATCTGAAATATATAGTAAAAATGTACTTCTTGTAATTGATTTATAAAATAATGTTTAAAAGACATATAGTTATAACATGTTTATTTGACACGCAGAAGTTGTTTGGATTAAAAAACTACATACCAAAAATGTAAATCCAAATGTTGTCGTTAAAATTATTGTCATAGAATCGACCGTTCGGACAGATACTTTGTTATACAAAAAGTAAACAACAAATCACATGTTAAGATTGACAAAGCGTGCAGCAAAATCACGTGTATTTATCGTTAAACTGTTATCATATTTATATGATATCTTATCGATTATACGTGACGTCGGGAACAGGCAGAAAATTTTCTGACTGGTTTAAGGAGTTCGAACTAGCAGCGACTCGAGCAACGCTCGACTGGAAAGAATAACTTATCAACTCTAACATTAACATTCATTAGGAATGTGACAAATTAGAAAGAAAAAGTCATGGAATTTTAATACAACTATGCTCTGACTCGCATTAAATGAAAAAGTTTTACGTTTTTTTACCTAATCTTCAAAGAATTACTTGATCAATTTGCATACAAAAGTTAAACAAGTTATCCTTTTAACGTACCGTTTCATTTATTAAAAACATGTTTTTTGCAATAATCAGGATATGTTGTTATCCAAGGAATTGTTTTTTTTTTAATTAGTTTTTCAATAAATAATAATTTTGTAACTTAAAAAGTTGAAATTGAAAAGATAATCGTTTCAAATGTTACATATGAGACATGAGAATAGCTCATTTGAGAATTTAAGTAATAATTTGTTTAGAACCTATAACGTATATTTAATAGTGAATTGCTTCAAAGAAAGTGAAAACCGATGCGTAATTTATACACAAAGTAGTCACCGTATACAATTATAATTGTATGTAACTATATATAGTAATCCACAAGATTAATGAAATTTATAAATTTGATAGACTATTTGTAATTCATGATTGTACTTTCTTTTTCAATTCAAACTCTTGTAATTGATTCCAAATTATTTCAAAATGTAAATGTAAATATATATGTATTTAAATTTTGTTAAGTTGACATGCATAATTAACATCAAAAGAGCTTTAATAAAGTTTCACAGCTTTTTTTACATTGATTTTTTAACCGTTGAGAATATTTTGAGAAACAACAATCAATTTTTATGTCAGTTGTAAATAAATATGCATTTAAGGTAGTGTAGTTTAGTTTTTTTTTTATTTTAATTTTCATTCAAGTTCAGTATATGTTATAAAATTATTGTGCAGTGGAGGAATACGATAAAAAAGATAAAATTCTCGTTTTACGTAACTGCAATGATTAATATACGTGTATAAGTATATATATCTACATAAAGATATGGTAATTATGAAAATATTTTAAACAAATAACATAAGTATTCAACATTTAATCATATTTTGTAATTTAAGAAATAATATTCATAATAGCGAATAATTTATTTTAACTTTAAAATAATACATGACATATATTTATAACATTAAAAGCTATTAAGTTAATATTACATAGCATTATTAAATGTCTAATGCATAGCAAGTATATCATACATAATAAAATTATGAATATAATTATTTCAGAGTAAATATTTTAATGACTATAATGTCATTAATACGGAACATTTTTATAACTAATAATATATAATTATAGTAAATTTAACATTCAAATCATCTACTTAATATAAATAAATATTGTTTACATAAGTATTTGCACAGATTAATATTAATTCAATTTCATATTAAAACCGTGATTAACAGTTTAATGAATTTGTCAGTTTCATTTGAACAAAAAAAGAAAGTAAAAACCATTAACAAAATACAGTCATTTCAAATTTAAGCGAAATTATTGAAAATTATTCTTTAATTTTCGATTAATAATATACATGGTATATTAAACATTATATAACTTACTGCAGGCTTTTTTAAATGATATATTTATATATCATAAAGATTGTTAAATTTGTATAATGTAATAATGATGATAATAATACAAAAATAAAAAACACGTTTATTACTACTAATAGTGAACATATTTAATACTTAATGTTGTAACGTTCTGAACAATTTTTACTATTAAAGTTTACACGTTGAGTAATTTATTATACATTTATGTATATAATTAATAACTTAAATCAGATTAACTATTACTAAAATATGATATATTTGATATACGAACAAGCAATAAATCAACATTAAATAATATAACACGTATACATTATATTATTACAAAATTTTACTTTTTATTCACAATTTAAAAATAAAATTTTCATATATAATGTAAATGGTGTAGATATAACATCAAGACTAACCTGAAGACAATAAAAATATCGCATTATATTTTATTATACTATTAAATACATAGTATTACATAATTTGTATAAATATTGCACATTTTCTATTGCAATGAAAGATGAGCTTAACCCACACCATACTTTTGTTATCAAAATATGTTAGAAGGTTTTTGAAACTCTGAGTTATAAAAACTGAAAATTATGTCAACACTGGTGTTGCAACACTAAAAAAAATAAAAATGCCATTAAGTAAAAGTTAAGTAATTAAATGAAGTAGTTCATGTTCGTAACTAAAAAAGAATGTAACTTAGTTTAGATGCTATGATTAGGTTTGTAAAATAAAAAACTGTCTTTTGTAACTTCTTTTCAGTCAAGTTTTTATAATAAAAATGCATGCTTCTTTGTTCAAATGCTGTATTCAATGCAATGCGTCAATTGTATCTTCTATTAATTTCAAATGCACAATGATTAACGTTATAAATAATTTTGTTCAAAATTTTGTTCATAAAATAAAAAAAAATTCAAATTTTTGAATGTGTGACGTTAAGCTGACAGACAAGTTGTCTCAAAGATAGCTCCTTCATACTACTACATAATATAGACAATGCCAAGCTAACCTAACAGACCTTGACAGAGTCTTGAAACACGTGAAATTTATATAACACAGACAACTGACTCATCTTTAAAATGCCAGTGTACTTTTACATCTCTCACAGATGATCCAGAAAATAAAATTCAATCAAGCGATTGCGAAAAATGCAACGAAATTTAAACGAAGCTGCTCCTAGTTGTTTAATATCTATTACGATTAATTTGCATTTTCTTTCGAAACTGGTTCAGAAAACAAAGATACTACTCATGTCGCAATATTGCACACAAATAGCTACAAGAATCTTGTGCCAACTACCTTCTGGGTGTGAATGTCAATTTCAGACTTGAAAAACAATGTTTAAAATCTTTATTAATAAATTACTATACAAAGGCCTTCTTTTTAATCATTTATGGGATCTCTTTGATTAATTTGAGAACAACTTGCTCATAAACTATTTTTAGACGAACATTAAATAAAAATAATATTTCTTATATAAAAATATAATAAAAATGCAAACGCTATAGTTTTTAGGATGAGTAAAATTTGTAATTTTTAATTTGACAAGATTTAAATTTGTTTGTAAAATGCATATTTTACTAATAATAGAAATTTTGGAACTAAATAATACTTTATTTAACTATCTATACATATTTTTGACATATTTAATTATCTTAATAAATACATAAATTCATTAACAATCTATCAAGAAAGTAATAATCTAAATGTACTATAAGAAACTTTATTTCATGTATAAATATTTTAACAATAAAATATACAAATTATTGTAGTAATTATTTAAATTATTTAATCTAATTTTAAATAGGATTAACTTTGCTGATAATATTTATTGAATTAATAATTGTATATTTGTATTCCAATTTAAAATAATTATGTATTTAATTAATAAAAAAATCAGGAAAATTAATTTTTTGTTTAAAATGACAAAAATTAATTTTGTCAAAGTTGTCAGATTAAGTTACTATCAATTTAAAAATCTGTTACATTTTCAATCAAACTTATAATTATAATTTTCATTAATATTTAATGATTAAATGTAGTTGTATAAGATGATAATTCCAAATTTAATAAATGTCTGATTGCAGTACAACTTCATTTAAAATTTAATTTTATCTATAATATAGATATATATATAATTGTATTGTCAAAATCATGAATGTAAGTACATTGCAATTTTTTATGCAACTAAAACATTTTAATCAAGCTGTCTTATGCAACTATATATATATAATAATCATTTATTATAATTAAATTTAAAAATTAATTAGTATTTAATTGAATAAGTAATAATTAATGATTTTATTGAATCTTTGTTAATATTAAATTTAAAGAATCCATTTATTACCATTGACACTTGCAAATAGTATCAAATAAAAAAATAAAATTTTAATTTTTAGAGCAGAGACAAATCTACTTGTATTACTTTTTGAGTGTAGATGCTCCTTTATGCAATTTGTATTGATTTAACATCAAAACCAAATTTACATAACACATACAATGTTTGTATTCAAATAATAATACTTTACTTTTTATAGGTAAGATGTTTATCTAAATATATTCATCCTTGTATACTTTTTATGATTTAATTGATATTTCTGCCAACTTATGGTATATCACATATATATATATATATATATATTTACAGGTATCAAATCAGATAGTCATTAAAGATAAACTGCATTGCGTTGTAAATTAACACTTAAATAATTTTTATTATTATATTTACACAATTATACATGGTTATAGATAAATCGAAATGAGCAACTATAAACGTAACAATTAAAACATATAAACGTAACAAATAAAAACAAAATACAACAAATGAAAATAAAAAAAGAACGAATCAAACTATTTCTGCTGCAGGCACCACCTTGAATCGTACAAAACATATAGACAGTGACAAATTGACAGCGTCGCGAGACTTTAATGGTTATCGAACTAACAAAACAAACGAACGGTCAATAAATTGAGCGTGCGTGTAAGCGTTTTTCGATGGCATAAGATCGCAAGTGAAATGTAGGTCGGTGTGTTTAAGGGCAATGCAGTTCGTCGCGCAGACTTACATTCAACCGTGAATCGTTGTCGAATCATCGGGCTGTCGAAGCGCGTAACTTATCACTGCAGCGGCACTCGGCGCGGCGCGGCCTACTGAAGTCGCGACGGTCGTGTGCCGTTGCCAAACGAATCAAGATCGAGGCTTGGGCTCTGATGTAACGGGGTAGGGTCGGGTACGCCGCACTCGGCCAAAGCATCCTGATTCGCGCGCGCTGGCCGCAACCCTTAGTGCCCGGAGACTTGTCTCTTTCGATTCCACTAACGACATGACACGCGTCTCTGTTCGTAACACGCCGACGAGGCGGTTTAAAATAGGACGCCAAATCCCACGGCGTCGATTCTGACAACGCCACTCTCGCGCCCGCCCTACTTTACCAGTCGGCACGTTTGCATTCATTTACAAATATTAGACAAATAAAACGAGGTGTTTTTAAAAATAACAACTTTTATACTAGAAAAAACGTGCAAATGTAACATTTGAAGATTACCTTGAATCGGTTCAAATTATGAAACAATAGACACAGAGTGATGGAAGCAGTCATCTAAATAATTGAAACTGTTCTCATCAGGAAATTGTTTCCTTATCGACAAGAATCTACAATACCATATGATGGTACATATTTAATCTTTCCGATCTTTCCTTTTGTAAATATGAATGAATTCAAATTTAAAAACAATTATTAATAATGTGAATATCTTGATATTGGCGTACAGGGCAAATAGTCCCTATAGCCATTAAAGACAACAACAACAATAATGTGAATATCATTAATCTACTACTTATCTAAAATACTATTAATTGTAAGTCTTTGATTTAAAGTCTGGTATTATATTTAATTTAATATAACACATTATAAGACTAGCGCCTTGATTAAAATAATAAAAATGTATAAAGTTATATATCTTGAAACTTATCACAAGAAAAATCCCAAGGATACAATGGAGATGTTCAAAACGCACAATATGTAATTAATTATGAAAATTCGTAACATTGAAACCATGAAAAACATTGAAAATAAGTAGCAGTACAATGAGAATTTGAAATAAATCCAAGGAAAGTTTAAGAATATAAATAAAAAGAAACACATTCATACTTTTAAATAGATGATTTCGTTTCATATTATAATCAATGGGTATCGGACTCGAAATCTTCTACGTTTATTAAGTTCAAGTAATTAGCCACCATATGTCCAACACGATTATATATGAAATGTCCATTTGTATTTTAAAACCAGAAACTCGAAATCCGACACGAAAAATATTACAGCCTTGCTGTTTTTAAGTTAGAAAAAAATTCGAAATAGGAAATCCATGTGTCTCTTTAGACATTTCGGACACTTCCCAAAATTTAACAATATTCATATATTTAATAGTAAACAATTAGATAATATTAATATTCTGTATCAGTCAAATACAATACTGCAATAAATAAGTAATTAAATAAACATGATCTCAATTATTATATCTTATTATAAAGAGACATAAATACTTTTTAAATATATGTCAAACATTTAATTATTACGCTGCATTAAGTATCTCAAATTAAGAAACATGTAACCTATATTTGTAAAACCTATTAAGGGGGCTTTTCAAGTCTATTGCAACGGTGTTAGTGTTTTTCATTATAATAATGCATAATAAATTACATATAACTTGTAAATAAATCATACCATTTTTTGAAAATGGGAGATTATTTCACCTAACAACATTTAAGTTTCAAGTAAAATTGTTGTTGGTATCACAAGTCGTTTTTTTGCCATCTCGAAAACGGCTTGTGTTCTCGCGTCAACACTTAAATACGAATATTCAATTTTGTTGAGGGATAACATTCTTCTAAAATGAAAAAATTTCCTGAATGAATATCACATTTAAATTATTATAATTAAAAATACATCAAAATCTGCAATATCTGTCAAAATGGTAAGGAGAACCACCTTAAGTGCATTTATTGTGGTTTAAATTTATGCAAAGATAAATTTCGTGAATATTGCAGATATTTTTAATTTAATTCATTGAATAAGCATATTAAATTTTGTTATGTTTAATATATAGTAGTATAAATTTATATTTTTTTCTTATAAAAAAAGAAATTATTCTTCCTATTTTAAAAAAATAAAATATATACAAATTATGTAATTTTTAAAATGTTAATAAAGAAAAATATTTATATTTGTCACTTATTAATTTTCTAATGTAAAAATAATATTTCATTTTCTAATTTTTAATTTAATTTAGAAATTGTTCTAAATACGTAACTGTCTATTTAGATGTTCATAACACTGTTGCAATTTAATATTAATTTTTACTTAAAATTATATCCCATTAGAATAATTAATAATAAATACAGTTTGATTGGTATTCTAAAATGTAATCTATATAATGACATAAATGCATCATAATATATGTACTCAATAAATTCATTTTATTTTAATATTTTATTATATTTTTAAAATACAAAATTAATTAATTCAAAAATGTTTTTCGTGTTAGCATATAAATGTTTATATTAGAAAAACATTTTATAACTTATATAAATGTTATTACTATTCTTGGTGGAAAACGTTTAACAAAGCCTACATAAGGTTTATAAAAAATTTACATATTAACATGTATATATTTACATATATGTAAAAACATAATAACGAATAAATTCATCTATTTTAGATATGTATAGCTAATTATCTTTAAATTTAATAAAATATTCTATAAATTGACAAAAAATATTTATGCTAAACACACTTTATAATTTGTCGTCTTATTTCATCATTCTAACTTATTAATTATATTTGTAACGAGTTAATTCTATTACAACACACACAAGTTACAATCTTTTTTAATATTTCAACTAACTGAATCATTTGTAGAATTAATCGGCTGTCTTATTGGTTTTGCTCTTCTTCTCATTGTCCCTAAAATATTCAACATTTCTGAAACAGCTGGCGGAGTACTTTCAGCGACTTCTTTTCGTCGTCTCTCTTCTTCTCTTTGTTTCTTAAATATAATATATAATTATTAGTCAACAAATTAAAATTTATTGTAATAATTTATAATTTAATACATTCTATATGCTATGTGTACTATTTAATTATTCAACTATACCTTATATATTTATAAAGCAACAAAAATTAGAATATAATATTTATCAACAAAGTTGATATTTTTTTAAATTAAATGAAATTTAAAAAAATTTAAATTTTTATTGTAGCTATTATTATTCTTTATAAAACACTAAAAATATTTTTTTATTTTCTTAATATTTATAAATACTTTATGCTCAAAATTATAACTTAAAATGTCTTGCTTTAAACAATTTTTTATATATTAATTCGAAACTTATCCACAATATTAAATAATAGTACACATTTATTTTGTAATAAATAATTGTATTATTAAAAGAATAGCAGTATAAATATTTATTACAAACACAGTTTTTATGTCTAATTAATATAATCATATTAAAATAACTTACATCTGTATGTTTTAATGTAAATCGACCTCCTTTAATTTGATTGATTATATCATCGATAGCTGAAACAATTATACATATATGTTATGCATAATTTATAATCATTAAACGCATACTTGAAAAGAATATTTTAATATAATCTGAATAATTATTACCTGGTTGAGGTGAAATATTATGTGATTTTTTTGTAATGCCTAACATTTTTTCCATATCAGCAACCGCTGACATTTGTTCACCATTTCTTTTTTCTCTAGTTATCAATTTAATAGATGATTGACTATTAAGAGCTGGCAAAAATGGCGGTGGCGGAGGGGGTGGTGGTGGTGGTGGCATTGCCGATGGCATCGGAGGAGGTGGCATTGATTGGTTGTTTATCTTCTCTTCTAATTTAGAGATTTTAGCTTTCAATAAATTAACATCTTTCTCTGCTCTTTCGGCTCGTTCAACGACCATTTCTAATTCCGATTCTGCTAATTTTAATTTTTCTTCAACTATTTCAAATTCAACATTAGATTCCTTTTCTTCCAATTGGTCTTGAAGCAATTGAATTTCAGCTGCATGGTTCTGTTGTTCTTCTTCTAAACTTCTTTTCATATTTTCTAATTCTTGTAAAAGTGACATCACCCTACCATTTGGATCATCCCCAACCTCTGCCATTAATAAAGCTGACTGATGGGCAAGAACATTTCTTTCTTTTTGTACCTAATAAAAACATTTTTTACGTTGATTATATTATAATCTTATAAATTTTGATAAAACTAATTTAAAAAATTACTATAAATTTAATATCTAAATAATACAGTTAATAGATTTAATTATATGCATGAATTATTTATATGTATTTTTCATGATAAAAAAGAATAAAAGTTGAAAAAAGTCATATTTACTCGATCAGCTTCAATTTTCATTATCCTGGCATTTTCACGTTCTCGATCACACTGTTCTTTAAGCGTTTGAACTTCTTCCGTAACTAGTTTCGAAACTCTTTGTACATTTTGTTTGTGTAACATTAATTCTCTTAATTTTTCATTATCTACATGTAAATAAAAGTAAATCAATATTTTTATTTACAATTATACAAATGAATTTAATGAAAATAATATATTACCTATTTTTCTAGCTGTTCGTTCTTCTTCCAATTGAGCTGTCAACAAAGTAACTTGCTCTTGTGCTTCAAATTCTTGAAGGCGAGCTGCATTTAATTCAGTTTGCAATTTTGCTATTTCTTCACTAAGTTCTATTAAAGGTTAATTTAAATATAAATTAATTATAGTCTTATAGCAATAATTATTTTATTCCTTAAATACAGAGACTATAAAATTACCGCGTATAGTTTCTCTTAATTGCTCAGCATCATCATCATTTGAATCAACATCATCAGTCAAATCAAGATCTGGTAAAATGTCAGGATTTTGTAGTAACATTTTTTGAGTCATAACTTGAGATCTCCTTTTAAGTTGTCGATTTTGTTTGTACCACTAGAAATAATTAATTGAATATTCATAATTTTTTAAAAATTGCATACATTGTTTAAATAAACTTGAGTTTTAATTAAGTCCGTTAAAATATACAATATATAATATCCTATAAATAATTGATAAGAAATTGTTTTGATAATAGTTAAAATAGCTGTACAATATACAACTTGTATTAGTACTACTACTAATATGAAACAAATCGTTTCATACCTGAGATGCTTGTTGCATAGCTTTATGCATTGCTCCTGTTTCAATATTGTATTTTAGCTGAAGTTGTTCATACTCTTTACACACGGCTTCGGATACTAAAATATATACATCAAAGTAATAACATTTGAATAAAGATCAAAAATTTTAATTAATTTAATTTAAAATTCGAAATTAAACTTTTCGTTAAATTAATATTGTACAAACATGTCAATGAAATATATACAAATGTTAAAATATTTATTTTCATTTTTTAAATTACATTATTTTCTAATTATAACAATATTTTTTAATTTTAATTTATAACAAAATAGTATACGTACTCGTTCGTAATTTGTGTAATTCTTGTTCTCTTTCGGCAAGATCTAAATGCAGTCTCTTATTTTCACCATGTAAAAATTGGTATTTCTTGTCCAAATCAGCAATTTCTTTATTTACTGTTAATAATTAAGAATTAATATTAATAAAAAGAATAATCTTACAGAATACTTTTATTTTTGTTTAAATACATATTTGTGTCATCTGCTAAGTTTGTATTTAGTTATACAAAAATGCAATATTATTTATTATTTTGGGTTATTATTGTTATACTTATTATTGAGTTAAATTTTTCTATTTAATGTAATATTCTAACAGTTTTTATATAATACAAAATTAAACAGAAGTCATAATAATTTAAAAAAGAAATATTTTTACTTATAAAAAAAAAATTTATATTAATATTATGTTTAATATTCAATACATAAAAGTAAGTTAACATATAGAATTATAAATACGTAAACTATTTAAACAAGCTATTAATTTTAAATTCGTTACATATGTCAACTGCGAAAGCAACATAAGATTCAAATGTTTCAATTCAATAATATTATAATATTATTATTCAATAATATCTATTTGACAAAATCACCGGTTTCACTTCTAAGAAGTGCCATTTTTCGTCGTTTCTCAGACTCTTCGTATTTATTTTTCCATTTGTTTTCCGTAAAACTATTGCTTCTGTTCAAAATAGACCCGTTATCCATTTTTTTTGGCAATGGGACTTTGTTTTCTGCGTTTCTGTGATTCTCGATGAATGGAATGTTGGAGTGCGGTCGCGGCCTATACTGATTTGCATTGGCAGTAGCATCCAATTTCTCAAAGGCCGCTCTTTGTGCGGCCACTGACAGCGTCTTTCCGGCAGTTTTTTCAATCGAATCACGACGCACCGGGGGAAATCTGTCGTGTAATTTCGTGCTGCTCGAAATCTTCGGCACTGGAATGTGCGAGTGATTCATATTCGTGGTCAAACGTGGTGGCGCGGACGAAGGTGATTCAGTGTTCTGTAAAAATATGTTTACTTCCGTTCTTTTCATTTCGACTTTTGTTTCCTGTAACAAATAATTCAATTTTATATTAATCCACAGTCGGCAAAGTTGTACAGTAAAAGCTGTAATATATTCTGTTTGTAGACATTTTTGTTTTTGTATTTTAAGTTCCTTAATTAATATTGTTTACATTATAAATTTTGTGGATTTTATGGCGGGGAAATGAATTTGGTTACTCAAGATTATGACATTTCAATTATTCATTCGTTCTACTTCTTTTATGTATGTAGACAACGTTTTAACTATTTCAAAAGAACTGCAACTCATGTAATAGTAGGTGTGTGGTATTTCACGCCTGTTTACATTTTTGTTTCTTAAACAAACTTTTAAAACGATAAAACGTGCGATATAAAAATAAGACATCTTTTTATTTATCTAATTTATATTAAACAAAATATACTATTTATAATGGAAAATAATTGATAAAGTTTTGTAGACAGACATAGAAACGTTTATTATTTATAAAATGTATTTATTCATATATAGACAAACTGATTTGACTAATCAATTTCACGTTTGAAAGCTTTGCAGAGCTATAAGTTACAGTATTTTTAGGTAGTATTATTTATGCAGAACAGTCCTATTTATATTTAAGCAAATAATTATTTGATTTTGAGTACTTCTCTTTCTTATGTGTATGTAATCAAAAAGTAGTCTATTTTATTTTACTATAAATTTTATTATTTTTTTAAAATTTCTTACAAGTTTATAAATATATTCGTATTTCGGATTAAGAAAAACTTAAAATTAAAATTTAAAAATATGATCTTGTAAACCTTATATATCTTATACCTTATAGTTTAATCATGTGATATATGAAAACAATAAAGTATTTAAATATTATTGACAAGATTCATAACGTAACTATTACTGTGGTATTAATAAACAAAGAGTTTAATTTATTAATAACCTATAAATTAATAACATGTTTAATTAGTTTTATTCATCGATAAGTATTATATTATTTATTTAAGTTCATAATTTAGTTGTATATTTATAACAATGCAATAGCTACCTTTTTAATCAATGATATAAATCTTATATTACTAATACAATATAATTTGTTATAATGTTGTATTTATTAAGTTATTTGAAGACTTTGTGTACTTAATAAAATTATTTACTTAAGATTATAGATGTATGTTTTACTATTCCTATTAATATATAAGTAAATTATATAATAATAATTATAATCAGTTATATTATACATAATTATACAATTTACATAAATGAGTGTCATGTCATATATCAATTAATATTAAACAATATATAATTATTATTATCATTTACAAACCCATGTACAATAAATAAATAAAGAATAGGTTAGCATCCATGAGCATTGTCAATTAAATAGCTTTATCACATTAGGTAATAATAAAAGTAAGTACATGAAATTCAAATAAATCGTCTTTTTTATTTTGTAGAAGTACGTGAACTAAGCAAAAAGTGTACTACACCTACGCTCTCGTGATGTAAATATTATTCATTATTATAATGTCTAATTATCATACTACGTAACATTATTAACTTTCCATACCATTGCAGGTGAGATAAATTCATTTTGGATAACTTTTCTCGCTTGATAAATGTTAGAATTTGGTTGAGTTCTAAAATTGATTTTCAGCACTTTTATCTTTGTCTTAATTATTTGTTTTCATATTTTTATCTTGTTGTTTCAGTACTCAAAGGTCATTTTAGAACTCAACCTTAGAAACAATTTGATTTTGTTTAATACACATAATAAATAAACAATAGTTTATTTACACATACAAATAAACCTCCATAAAGCAAACAAAAATTATGCTTTGCAAAATATTTGACTTAATGTGTATCAAAAATATAGCACATACATTTCTATATCTTAAATCAGTCCACAGAATATAAATGTCAATACGGATTTCATGGTACAATTATCAGAATTGCATAAACGTAGTTTGGTTGTATTTCAATAATTTATTATACAAGACCTTAATTGAAAGACAAATGTTACACAAATCAAAAGACATCTAACGAAAAATGTCAATGAAACGCGAAGAATGGAATTGATACAACAGTAAATAATCATGCAAAGCTGAGTTGATTTTTTTGTTTTTAATGTGAACGTGTGCAACATGTTATAAGTATGTGTCACTGCACCACGTGTGTCAAGTGTGCCTCGAGGTATTAGAAAGCTGCCTTTTTCGCGCAACGAGCTCAACACCAACACTAACTAGGCTTCTACAGTTCAATGAAACAACGCAGCGGCTCAAAATTTGCACTTCAATTGTTTTAACTCTCAAACACGCGTTTCAAAATGAGCTCGTTTAAGGGTTAATAACATTAAGGAAAGCAGGCTAAAAATAAACTTATGAATTGGTCGCGCCCTCCTGGACTCGTGCATCGTTTGAATTCGAAGCTTATATATAAATATAGGAAGTGTATATTCGCACGGCAAAACGCGACACGAGAAACGCGAAAACGAAAAACGCGACCAACAGTGTTGCCGTTAATATTATAAGCATTTAAGACGAGAATACAAGAAAAACGCGAAAACGAGAAAAACAAGAATGTCGAAACAGAAATATATTGTAATTAAAATTATAACCAACATTAGCCCGTATTTGAGGTTAGGCATGGGCAATCTGTCATAATAGGCGCTAAATTTAAAAAACATTAAACACATCTAAATTATTGATTCATTGATATTCATTAATTTAATTATTATTTTGTTGTTTTTTTATTATATATATATATATATTATATATTATTTAATGTATGCAAAAATATATATAAATTTTAATAAATTAATTTAATTTAAAAAAACAATACATCATTATGTGTTGTTAATTCATGAAAGTCACGATACATCTCGCTTTCTCGTTTATCTCGTGCTTAAATAAATTAATTAATAATTATTTACTAATTAGTTAATTTTTTAATAGATAACGCAAGCCACAAGAAAAGCAAACGGAGAATTTATATATAACTGATAAACGCGAGAAAACTAAGAAAAATATAGCTAAAATCCATACTAAATATTTGCAACATTACACAATACTTAAGAAAATTTTTTATTTATTATTTAGTGAATTTATTAATAATTAACGCTAGCCACGAGAAAAACGAGAAACATAAATTTTGGTTCATATTCAACTGATAAACGCGATAAAACATAATAAAAAAAAAAACAATAACGTATAATTAAGCATTTGAAATGTTTTAAACTAATTAAATAAATTGTTTATTTATTATTCGCCTAGTTTTTTAGTAAGTAACTCGAGTCACGAGA
The DNA here is from genome assembly GCA_022817085.1 of Psilanteris sp. ZL-2020. Lineage (NCBI taxonomy): Eukaryota > Metazoa > Arthropoda > Insecta > Hymenoptera > Scelionidae > Psilanteris > Psilanteris sp. ZL-2020. The sequence goes on along the minus strand of JABFQC010001169.1, from coordinate 318 downwards.
AAAACGAGAAACTCAAACGGAGTTTTTTGTTATAACTGATAAACGCGAGATCCTCTAAGAGAAAACTGACTGAAGTCAAATATTGAATATTTATAAAGGTTCAAATAACTAAAAAAATTGTTTATTTATTATTAAGTTAGTGTTTTAGTAGATAACGCGAGCCACGAGAAAAACGAGAAACTCAAACGGAGTTTTTTGATATAACTGATAAACGCGGGAAATTAATATAAAAAACAAATAAGTAAAACGAATAATTAAACATTTGCAATATTTTAGATTACTTAAAGAATTTATTTATTTATTTTTAAGTTAATTTTC
>JABFQC010001168.1:0-20687 GCA_022817085.1 Psilanteris sp. ZL-2020 | reverse complement strand
ATTATCCTAAATAGATAATGGTCACTTGCCAGCAGCGTTAGCAGAGCAGCTAGAAGCAGATTATTCACATCTCTTTTATGATGGATGTATTATTGCTGAAGTTCGAGATTATCGCAAAGCTTCATCACAAAATAAGTCCGATATTCATCATGTACTTTTGAAACCAACAACTCAAGTACGACTTAAATGATAAAATTATGTATTTAAAATTATATATTTATTAAATATTTAAAAATATTAATTTTTATTTAACATTTTGAACATAAGTTATACTAAATTATATTTTTATGAATAGCCAAAATAAACATTTTAAATTAAAAAACACATCTAAAGTGATAAATATATAAATAATTGTTACATAAAGTCATTGATAGATTATTACTATAATAAATTTTTATTTTACGTGTATGGGTCATATTTATTTGTATTTAATTATAGTTTTTTACTTGTTATTATTTATTTGTCACAAAGTTATTATTTCCTAATAAATATTTGTCTAATTTATTATAAAATTTAATTTAAAAATATATTACAGGCTTTGGATCTAAATAGGTTTATTTTAATTATTGATTGAATTTAATATATTTAAATTTTTTATTATAAACATATATTATATTAGAAATTTATACATATTATAAACACTTACAGTATTTTTTTTAAAAATATAAATACAAAATTAATGTTACATTAATGTTCTGACAAATGTTAATAAATATGTAATATTATTTGTTATAAGATCCAATACTAATGGTCTGAAGTAAATTAATTTACTTATGTTTCATGTATAGTTTTAATCAAATTGTAAACTAACAAATGTATTAAATACATATAATTGTACAGAGTGTACTCTCTGATGTGTCAACTCTTACAAGTGATGGTGAATGGAGTCATGAGGAAAGGTTAATGTTAGAATCTCACTTAGTCGCAGCAACTCAAGGTCCTTTATGCTTGGATCCAAATCCTATACCTAGTTTAGCATCTACACGTATTCAGCAGTCAAAAACATTGCTCACAGATTATCAACTTATTCGTCAAGCTCGAAAGTTCTCTCAGGTAAATATTACACATAATGTATTATATAATTACTACATCTACCTTTTAGCTATTTGCATTAAGGTGAAAATTTGTTTTATTTTTTGCATTTTTTGCATTCATATTCATAAGATATTAAATATAATATTAGATTGATATTTTATCCATTGTTTAATATTAAAAAAAAATTCATTTTGCTTATTTCATTATAAATATTTTAACCAATAGAATTATGTTTCTTATATAAATAAATTTTTATATTGTGCTAAAGTGAATTAAAATCAAATAAAGCTTATTGTTTCACGATAATGTGTATAGTTCAAAAACTTTGAAATAGTAAGAAAAAATTAATATTTCTCCTAATTCAGTATTTAGATTTGTAACACGACTTTCATTTGAACATAACTTATATCCTTTCTTTTATATATACACATTTTGTAAATTAATTTCAATGTAATATAAATTTTTATTTTCATAGAAATATCCGAATTAAAACTTTATATTTTTTGAAATACATACAAATATTATTATGAAATATATAGTCATTTGTAGAGTAGAAAAAGATATTAACTGTAAATATTTTAAATCTGTTAGTAAATATATTTTATTATTGATAAGAACAAAAAAAATATATATATATATAAATGCGTAATTAATTTTTTCAGGTCACAGTAAACCGTAAAAGGAAATTGGAACAAATGGCTCAACCAGAAGGTGTCACAATTTCTGAACTCATGCAAAAATTACGAGGTAAAAGAAGTGCACCATTAACCACTGCCTGCCCAGCGCCTTGCATTATAAATGCACCTCTATCTCTGCCTAATTCACCTATTGATGTCATGAGGTTAGTATTATGTTTTGAAACTTTACATTAAATCATTATTAGTTATTTTAATTAACTTTTCTTAACTAAATAAATAAATAAATGTAAATATATTTTAAAAATATATATATGTACCAATAAGAATAATAAAGTTTCTTACTATTATTAATATCTCCTTCAATATATATACCCTATAGCATTGAATCCTCACCAATTAATCAGGATTTTCAATCTAGTAATGTGAGGATTCAATGCAACTAGTTATACATAGGGTTTAAAAAACAGTTATTATTATATTTCAATAAGTCTTAAAACTATATATATAAATATTGTTGAGTAAATATATTTAATATCATTTTAATATTTATCAATATAGATAATGCTATTTTATGTCTACTTACAACCTTATTCAAATAAAGACCATTATAGAAATATGCTTCCTGTATCTGGTCCCTATACTTTATCATCAGTATAGTGGTTTAGATGCACTATTCTCATATGAGGGGAGTCTTTTCACCAGCAATGTCTCCTCACTAGAATAGATCTCATGTTAATTTATACTCTACTGAAACGAACTTTATACTTCAATCTCATGATCCTGTTTTCAATTATATAACTATCTTTAACTGATTGCAATATCTGCATTTTTAAAATTACATATTATAGGTTCAACTTTTCATATACCGATATAACTAAGTGTATAATTTAATTTTATATATTCATAATAGAGGGTCAAAATGCAACTATCTGTTTTTTGGATCATAAGTGAAACAATAAGCTGCGTTGATGTGTAAAACTTCATATAATCCTCAGTGATTTTAACGGTGATAACCTATAACTAAGTCAAGATGGTTTCTTATTGTAATTTGTGAAATCCAAAAATTGTTTATTACCTTATGTCTCATAAGTTATGACCCTTTTTACGCACTCTATGATAGTATCTTTATTCTTCTTTTTACCTTTATACACATTTTCTATTCATTAATTTATTAATAAATAAATAAAAAATAAATAAACATGCATCTATGCATAATATTAATTTTATAATAATTACAGTAGTTATATAAATAATTATGTATTAAATGCGTATAATATTATTCTTATACAATAATATATTGTAATACATACACATATTTTTTATACAATTTAATTATTATTGATGATTATTATAGATATGCAAAGGCATACGAACGGCCACGAGATACTAAAGATTGTTCGCCTCAACTTATAGAAGATTATATATTGGAAACAGAAAGAGGTCAAGGTCGCGTTTATCATATAAAGTTGTCAATATTTCAAAGACCATCTACATTAGAATACTTAGGTGAATTATATGTAGACAGAGATTATAGAGAAGGCGAACAAAATGGATCATCATGCAGGTATGAAATTTTGTACTTTGAAGACAAAAATTTATGCTATACATATTTGAAATTTCTTTTCGATGTATAAAATGTATTTTTATTGAAATTAATTGAATTTATATGTGCTATGTATTGTGTTATAGATTTTCTTTGGGTACTAGAGCCCAAGCTAATCACTATGTCCAACAATTTACGGAAATCTTTACAGAAGAAGGTCGCAAGAATGTACGAATGAAACACCTTGTACCAGGTCAGCCACCGCGAATCACCTGTACCCCGGGAATGCAGAGAGCTCAACAACAAGTAAGTGTTATTTTGTTATGTATTACTCTTACAGATTTATTAATTTATTAACTTTTTATATTTTAGTAACATTATCACAATTCGCATATCATAAATTAGCAGAAATAATGTTAAAAAGTATAATACTTGAATCAAATATATTGTTTTTTGACAATATCATAAATTATGTATTTATCTAAATTTTATTTATTTTATAGGCACAAGCACAGTTAGCTCAAATGCAACAGGCTCAGTCGCAAGTGGTGCAACAGGTTGATCAAATTAATTATTACAAAAACTTGCATGATCGTCTTGTAAGTGATAAATCCATTAACCTTTTTGCAATAAAATTTTGTCAATTTCCATGAATCAGTTTTATTACATACAAGAATATATAAATTACAATGTTTAATATTTAAAATGAATAAAAAGTATCCGTTTATATTACTATTAAATTACATTAAATGTATGAATATTATTCTATGATTCAAATGAGGACAAAATGAAATGTAAACAGGTTAAAAAAGTGACAATGTTTCTATATTTAATTATTGTTTGACTACAGAATATGTCCCGGTTGCAAGGGCAGTTAAGTGCACCAACAGTTACGCAGAACAGAAATTCAACATCGGCACAAGTTAATTTACCATGTTTGGATTCAACGAATATAGCGCAAAGTATTGCAACTGATGTACCAGTTGTGAATACTGGTCAATCTATTGCAAATGGTGCTACTACTACCATTGTAAACAATCAAATAGATGCTTCCGCAATAGCTGTGACTGATACTAATACTTACAACGGACCAGGAATTGTACCCTTTCCACAAAAAGCAACAGTTTCTACGAAAAATATTTCCACGTCTAATGTATCAGTTTTGGTTAGTAGTATATATTTTTTCTTTAATTGTAAATAAAAAATATTTGTGTAAACTGGAATATTGAGTTTAAAAATATTTTATTTGAATTTTGTTTGATTTAATAGCAAGCCCAGTTGCAAGCAGGAATGCAAAATAATATTGGCGATGGGAATAGTAGTCAAGTATCGAGTGAATCTAGTTTTAAGAAACACTCTACTAATGCAAAAATAAATGACCTTGTTACTTCTTTAATGAATTCTGCTCAACAGTTTGAACAACAGGCAGCAGGTGAATATTAGAGTTTAATATTTTATTACAATCTGAAATTAATAAATAATTAGTATTATAACAAATTCTTCGAAATGCTTTTATAAATATTTACATTTAATCAATTTTTAATTTAAAAACAAATACTTTAAATTGAAAATTGTATATACTAGTATTTACTTATATCTTTATTTTAACAATAAATAAAATTTGAATGTACAGCTAATGCTGCTGCTGCCGCCGCACTTAATACCACAGCACAAACTACAAACAAACAGAACAATGCGGCAATTCTTAGTCTATTAAACAGCACATCAGCTAATTTAACTCAACAAAAGGCACAGCCGAGAAGGATTTCTACAAATACAGCGGCAGTACCACCAAGAGTTATTAATCATGCTAATGTTTTTACTGTACCTAGTACAACAGGACAAGTAAATACAATTTTTAATATTTACATCTTTTTTCATAATTTATCAGAAAAAAGGTAACAAAATATATACTTTTTATTAGGTAAGGGTTTTTGGTTCTGCTCTTACTGGACAATTGGCTGGTAAGCAACAGCCAATTAAAGCTTTAAGATTAGCTAGAGTCCAAGATTCTACATCTACTTTAGGTTTAGCAATGCCTGGATTATCGGCGATATTAGCTGGTAAAGTTGTTTATTTTTCTTTTTATATCTATGTTTTTTACTAAAAATATATTGTTCTGGAAATTTTTTAAAATATTAACATATTTCTAACTATTTGTAGGAACTCCATCGGCAGATAATCCTATGCCGGGTATAAATTCAGCATCTTCACTTTTGGAAAGATTGACTGCTTCTTCAAATCAAGCTAACCAGTCATCTGGACAAATCACGAGTCCACCTCCAGCTAATGTTAACCTGCAAGGCATTAATCTTACAAGTTTACCTAATTCTATTAATGGTCTTCAAAATGTACAGGTATCATTTGATATTTTTGTAATAATTTACATTTAAAATTTAATAATAAACTTAAAATTATTGAATAATTGAGTGTTAATAAAAATATTACCACCATATAAACTGAAATATATTTTTAAATCTCTTTTATCATTATTAAACAAATTATTAATATACAAAATCATTTTCACAATGCTTTGTCAATCATCATGCATGGCTTAAAATAATTTATATGTAAATTAAGCATATTTTACAATAATATCATCAAACTAAATTCTTTCAAATTCATGATTTGTATTTTGCATGTGTTTATTACTTTGAATTAATTTTATTCTAAATTCAATTGTACAGTGGTATAACTTTAATATTTTTAAATAAACATTAATAATGTTAAGTAAATACAATGAGTAATTTTAAATTAATTTCAATTTTATTTTACAATTATCTTCAGTTCAAAGATTTAAATCGTACAAAATAAAGATTAATAATTTAAAATTAGTTTAGTATTACAAAATTTATATTTATTTTAATAAATTCTGTTTTTTTTTTGTTTTTAAAAGTGGTACAAAATAGAGACTGAAACGTTTAACTAAATATGTTAAATGATTAATCTTTGTATTTAAATAATGTATATCTTTGAAGTGAAGAATAACTGTTAAATAAAATTAAAATTAAAATAATATTAATAGTTCAGAATATTATATTAATACATTAATCGTTGTATAAATAGTAATATTTATTAACTGTTAAATTTTAAAATAGAAGTTAAATTATTTTGTGTACGTAATTAGTTAACTAATTATGGTTTACTAATCAGTTATTCTTTATTTAATAATTCAATTTATGCATACTAGGTATCATTTCCCGTGTTATCACAACCTATTACAATGTCGCTAAATGTGTCAGCGGCAACAGGTTCAGTTGCGCCAACGGGAGTCATTGTTTCTTTACCCATATCATCGGCAACCAATACGTGCACCACAGTCTCTAGTGTTAGTGTTTCATTCAACATTTTTTATTCAAAATTATAAAAGCTTATTGCTACCTTCTATTATCATTCGCTACATAATTATCATTCTATTATTTAACATTTCGTTTTTCTAATAAAATTGGAGAAAGAAAACATTTATATTATTTATTATAAAATAAATTATTAAAATAAAAACTAATAAATGAAAATTATATTAAATAATGCTTACATCTGTTTATAATATGATTATTTTATTACAAATATATACTTATTATATTATGCATTCTATTGAATTCTTGCATTTAAAATTATTTCAATATAATAGGAAATATGTCAACAAATTATTGTATTTTAGATGCTGATAGAGATATTGTTTACTTTTATACTGATATTCAAATTCTAAAATTAAAAATAATATAAGTTGCTCAAAGAGTGTAAAAGCAATACAACTTAAAAAGTTTATTAATTGAAAAGCTTTAAATTATTACGAATAATATTTTATTAACATTAATTTATTATTTTATGTAATTAATTTTTACTCAATTGCATATAAACTCAAGTTTATATAAATTTTCAGATGGTTGCTGCCACAGTTGTTACTACTGCTATTGCTGGAACTACACCTACAGTAGTAATTGCTAATCCTGCCAATACGCATTTATCATTGCCCATCGGTAAGAGTTAAAAAAATATATTTAAACACATTATAAGTATTTCATGCAAATATTTATCATTATATTTAAGAAATAAAACCATTATTTACATTAATTCTGTAAAATTACTAGTATTTTTTATGAAAATATAAAATCACAGTTTTTCTGGGAATATTGCAACAGATATATTTTTTAAAATGCTTAACAATTTCTATAAGTAAGTTTGAAAAAATATATAAAATAAATTCCTCTTAATAACATTATATATGTATTATGTTACTGGTTTGACTCTTAATGGTACTAATACCTGTCATTATTGTGACAATTATACATACTAATAAGATTTGTTTAACTGCAGCTCAAATAATACCATCAACTGTGAAAAGTATACCTCAACAAAATTTGCGTAACAGTAATGTTGCACTTTCACAGGTATTTATACACAAATTTAGTAAATATAATGTTTTTAATGTATAGTAATAAATAATATTAAATTATAATTAATATTTATTCATATAGCTGGTTGGAACGCAGAGGCCGCGACTTAATCAAATGACGCGTCAAGTTCAGACAAGTCAAGCAAAACCTACAGTTTTACCAAGTCAGTTAGTAACTGTTGCTAAAACTGTAACCGCCAGTCAATTGATATTATCCGGCAATAAACAAGTTTTAACTCCCATTATAGGTAAGTAATTGTAATTTTCTTATTAAAAAATTAATTAATTAATATAATAAGATTTATTTAGATGTTTCTTAGTATTATATTAATTTTTTTAATTATGAAATCAAGTTCTAATACGCTAGGTCTGATATACACTTTAAAAATAGAATTAGTAAATAGAATATACAAATGTTATGAAAGAACAATGCACATGTTATTTTTTTATTATTTTAAACTTTTTGTTTTAAGTTTATGTCTTATCTATTTAATTAAAGAACTATAAATAAAATTCATAATTTGTATTAACTTGACTACTAAAAATAATTAACTGTGAACTTATACATAATTATATAAAAATTATGTATTATATTAAATTTTTCATTTAACTCTAAGATATAAATGCAGTATTATCTAAATAAACAAATATTATATGTAAATATAAATCAAATAAAGTATTATAAAATTTTTGTTATGATTTTGTTATGAGAATGAACATTTTTTGTTTGTATATAAAACAAGTATATAATAATAACGCATATTTATAATAATTGATGGACAACTTTTTGCATATGTTAACTAAATAAGTCAACATATAAAAAAAATTACAGTTTATTATAATTTATAATAATATAATTCTTAATTGTGTACAAAAGGTTTATATTAGTTTAAATTATGGGGTGTGCATTGAATCTCCTTTATTTTCTGTAGCTGCAAATAAACCTATGCTGATGGCAACACAAGCAACACCTTCCTCACCAACAGTACCTGCTAACAAACAAACCCTCTTTACAAAATCTTTACATTCGAGATCTGCTTCCACAGGTCAATGCAGTCCACAAAATCAAGGTCTTGGAATTACCAATTTGTCACAACAGCAAGTGAGTAAATCTATGAAAGGACAGAAATAATCAAGCAACATATAAATAGATGATTCACCCAGTAGTCAACAAACTTTATACACCAAATTTTATGCAAGCTTGTAAATAATGATTTTGTACGACTTATTCTTGTTTTGTTATTTGAAATATGTATTATTTACACGTTTATATTTTTAAATAAATTTATACTTGATAAATTTAAAATTATTACAAACTATGTTTTGGTATGTTGCGTTTTTCTTTTGTTTCACTATACACTTTCATAATTTAATTATTTTAATTATAATGTTTTGTTTATTAAACACATATGCAAATGTATTATAATATAAAAATTATATTATAATACAAATATTTTCTTATCGGAAATAAATATAATATTTAATAAAAATGATATTATAAATTTGTTTTCATTTATTTAATTGTAATTTTTTAATTAAAATTGTATAATAATTGTATAAACTCGTAGATCATTTAATTGGATAAGCTTCAAACGTAAAAATTAAAAGTTAATGAAAAGTAAAACAGTTGCAGAGAGCAGTCGTGAAACCTGTACAATTGCAACAAATACAACAGTGTTTGGCAGCGCAACACAAGGCAGCTGTTGTGAGCGGTGCTTCTCCGACTAGAACGCAAATACAAACCCATCGGAATCCTATGTCTGCTCCAAACGATGAGCAGCTTTGAACACGTTTAATGTTTGTTATATAATGCGTCAATTATATTTTAATAATCAGTGACGAGTCTATTGATCAACATGAGATGTAGACGACATGATTCCACAATACAGATTTTTTATTTAATAAATTTAATTGTACATCGAATTAATAAAACAAAAAAGCAACCCAATATGCAATAAAAATCGGCTATATTTTTTAAATTGTTAATCACCGAAATGCCGGACAAAAGAAATTATAGGAAAAAGAAAAGAAGAAAATACCGAAAGAGGATGAAAACAAGACCTTTTAAGAGATACCAATTTTCAGCCTTCAATCGTTACTTTGAATATAATTCAATATATTATAAATATATATATTATAATGTATATATATATATATATATTATATACATATATATTTATTTATACATACAAGCACATATATGTGTAATTTATGTGTATGCATTATATATATAATATATATATTTAATTAATATATAAATGTATATATATATTCGTATACTCTCACATGTGTATATATGTCATAATGATACTCGCGCAATATAATATATAGAATTTAAAAATGTTTCATGTGGCAAGTTCTTCTTTTCGTAACAAACAAAATGAAATGAAATGAAAACGTTTTCAGCAATAAAATCTTATTATCTTTATGGAAGATCCTTAATTATATAATTATAATGTACATAATTATTTCTAATTATATAAATATACGTTGAATTTATCATGATGTAGTTTGTTTAAATTGCGACCTTTATACAATATCCTTCTGCGCCAAATAGAAAAAATCAAGACAATTGAAACTACTAAAGCAGTATAATTTATTTTTTTGACATGATCGTAACATGATTTTTTTATAAAAATATATACAATATGCTTTTATGATATAGAATTACTAATCAAGACTTATGGCAGTGTTTTTATCAGTAGTTTTAAATAATTTGTTAGGGTTTCGAGATAACCGTAGTCGTTCTTCTGGCTTCAAAATATCTGCAATTATCTTTTCATCAGTTGATCGGTGCTCATCGATCGGTGTACTTGCTGTAAACTCTGAATTTCGCTGCGATTCTAAACTTTGTATATCTCCGCTAATTTCTTCAGTTACAACACCAAGTTCATCAACTCCTGATGAGATATTAAGATTATTTAAGCGTCCATTCATTTTCGTCTCAAGACTGTGGTTCGAATCTTTTTCTGCATCGCTTATTTTTCCAGAAGTTGAATTTGTTTCTTTAACTATTTTTTTTGTCTTATCAATTATATTTAATAATAATAACGGTTGTGAATACAACTAAAATAAATATAATATTGTATATAACATTTGTTAGTATGTACACATTATGTATGTACAAATAAGTATTATTTTTACAACATACCGTATCAAAATTTGATTCTAAAAATAATTCTTGGAGAAATCTTCGGGCTGATAATCTGTACGTATTACTTGCCAACCGTGAAGCAACTTCAGAAAAAAGACATGCATCCTAAATTAAAATTTATTGTGAATTCGTTTGATATATGTGATTATTATCAAGAATTTACTTTTGAACTAATTTATTACTTACTTGAAATTTCTCAGGATATTTTTGTCTTAACCTAAGTAAAGTTTGACGACTGTGACGATACCAGCAAGGATTTGATAATCGTTGTACATACTTCAATATTTCTCTGAAAATGTTAAAATATTAACGTTATATCCATTTTATTAATAGTGAATAAAATTATTGTATTTGTAAAATGAAAATTTGTAAGTAAGGAAAATAAATATAACTTTTTCAGTTCAGTCAAAAGTATATATGTTGTCTTGGGTGTTAAGAGGTCCGACCACTTTTGAACGGTTTAATTACATGTTACTTGATTTTAAAAAAATAGAACTTTTAATAGTTTTTTGGTGAGAATGTAGGTGGCTTCATCACAACTTTTTTATTTAAAAAGTATTTAAAATTCTAATGCAATTCACATACAAGATTCTAAAAGGATCCAATATCATATTGTTTAAATGATACAGTGCATATTGGGAATGGATCTTGAAATATGAGGATCTTTCCCAATTTATTTTACCATATTGCTAAATTTGTGCAACCTCAAAAGGACCACAAACAATATATATATATATATATTTATAAACATAATTATTATTACATATTTAGTATGTAGTAATAATTGAAACAAAATTATCTTTAAACTCCTACGTACTTAGTAATTTTAATATCTTCTTCAACATGAGATTGCTCTTGTCTAAACTGATCATTATAACAAATTAAGCAAATTCTTCTATGAGCCTCGTCATTATATTCCAAACACGATTCTTCAAAAACTTCTGTTAGTGTTTCGTTTATAGATTTTGATTTTTTAGTTTCATCCACAATGTTGGTAAAATATGTTGAATGTGGCTGATTTGGAAAGATAGTTGTTAACTTTTTTGGAAGACATATACCCATATAATACGTGTCGCATTTTTCTTCTTTTTCATTTGGAAATGATGGCGTTGATGTAATAGTATTTATATTATCCGCGATACAACTGCGAGATGATTCAAATTCTGAAAGACTTTGTAACGACAGCCTTCCATCTAAACTGTACATCTTAAAAAATAGATTTTATTTTTTCAAATATATATATTTAAGTTTCAAAATATATTTGACAAAACATTATATTAATAATAAAATTATAATTATAAACGCAGCCAGTGAGTATATTTATAATTATACATTATATTTTTATTATTTATATTTGAATAATGTATTATTTTGATATTATTATTCTGCTTAAAAATGTATCAGATAACAAAATAAATGTATATATAATTAAATTAATATGTTAAGTTAAATAACATAAATTTGTAAATAATAAAAATTAATTGTAAGCGTAATTATTGTTATAAGATATACAATTTATTATATTATAATTATAAATTAAAAAATACAAGATAAAGTTGTATAATTGTCTCATTAAATCTGTAATGTTTTTTTATTGAAATAGTTACTAGACAAATAATAATTACAGTTACAAATAAATAATACTTACTTCTAAACTACTTTGTGAATAACTTGGTCTTCGATGACGTTGCAAACTTCGAAGTTTAGCATAACCTTCTGCATCTTGTTGACTTAATCTATGAATACTAGATCCAGGACTTGGGGTCTCACCTCTTTCTCTGAATAGTTATTTGTTATTAAAACATTTATTATTATGCTAAGCTATGAGAAAATAAGTTATAAATGACGTTTAAATAACATTATCATTTTAGATTTTTGAAAATTAATTAAAAAAAAATTTACGTTATAATTTTTTTAAATAGTAGATTAAAATAATTCTTACAAAAGAGCATATTTTCTAGATTCAAAATCAGTTGCTGCACTCTCAGACCTATTCCTTGTTCTACGAGCAATTGGTTCTGGGAATTCCGGTTTACCATCACTTAAACTCCGATGATGTCGTTGAATAGGACTTGGACTTGGTGTTGAATAAGGATTAACTTTCATTTGAACAACTTGCCAATGATCTCCTCGTAAATGTCTAACGCATGGCCAATCCAATTTAGTTAAAGCATCTGCGCCTTTCTTTGTTGTTGCTATAAGACTTAAAGCATACATAGCTGTAGCTCGTACTGAATAATAAGGACAAGTTTCAGCCATATTAGTCATCAATTCAACTATGCCTAAATTATTTAACTGTTCTACTCCATCTGCAGAAGTTCCTACATGACCTAATAACCATAAAGCTGCTTTGACTTTAATTAGCGCTATTTCTATGTTAGAGTTCAATGATGTTAATAATTCTGGTTCAGGGTCTATTTTCCAACTTCTTTCAGGAGTAGTTCTTCGTGAATCATCAAAACTAAATTTTCGGCGTATGTCAAAAGAAGATTCTTTCTTTTGCGGTGGTGACTTTGTATTCATTATTTCTGAATCTATAATCGTTTCTAATCTGTTTGGTTCAGGGCATTCCTCTGTTCGAAAATCTAACCCAAGATATGAATCTTCTGTGCTCCCTATCGTTGTTCCTGTTACAAACATTCCAAAATATAATTTAAGATTTATTTATAACTTTATTTTAAATAATGCGCATATTTAATGTTAATAAAATGCTTGATTGAATTTTTATTATAATATATATAAAAAAAAATTACACGCTCATAAAATTATAATTAAATTTACATTATTAGTTATAATTATTATTGCATACCATCAATATTGTCGTTTCCATTGTGATATTCAAATTTAAATCGTTGGACTATAAGAGTAAATCGTTGAATAACATTTTCGCGCATAAGTAACTGCATTCCAAGTTCATGTTGTACAAATTGGCCAATTAAATGAGGAGCCACGAATACATCTTTCGCTTTATCAAAAGATATATTACTTGTTCTTCGAATATAATTACCATTATCACCTCTTCTTCTACGTGTAAGACAGTCATGGATTTCTGCGTCCATTAATCCAACATAGCGTTCTGCAAATCCGCCACTTTTGATCCATTTTTTTAATTCTTCAGATGCATAAGATAAACTAGAAAATGCTGATTTCAATGAATACAATCTAACTTTTAACAAATAACCATGGTCTCCTAATTTTTCCAGCCACTTCAATGTTTCTTTATTACTATTAACCTGCTGAAGTAAAGCTTCCAAATATTGTGGTTCTTCGCAGCTTTCATAAAGCGTTTCTAAAGCTGCGAGAGCAACAGCCTTACTGTTGTCTTGAAGTCTTTCAGTAAGAATAGTAATAATCCAAGAATGTATGTCTGCCATTTTGGCGCGAATAAGAAGTCTTAAAAATCTAGTTGTATATAATCGAGTTGCTTCGGATTGAGCATTTGAAATGATTGTGGCAAGCACCTTTCTATTGGGACCATCTTTTGAATAATCTAAACTTGATACAATTAGTTTTATGTAACAGTCATGGTTAGTTGTAACAGCTAAATCTTGCATTATATTCAACAAGTCAAAGTTTTTAAGTATCATCATTCCTTTAGCAGAATGACTTAGTTGACCTAAAAATAGAAAGTACTTCTGACAGCAAGTTGATATAACTTGTCGTGGTGAAAATAAACAATCATGAGCAGTTTGGGATTTCTTGATTGCTGCCACCCGTTCTGCAATTTCATTAACCAATTCATTTAATAATTTAGTTCCTTCTGCTTCCTGACAATCTATTAAACAGTTCATTAAATCACATCCAGCAAAAGTTGCTTCTCGAGCTAATGTAACGTTAGTTGCCAATTCTACACGACAGTAACTGTTAGATGATGGCTTAAAATAACGAACAAGCTTTTTAATAAATTGTTTATGATCTGAATCATATAAGGTTGTTATAGAATCTTCGCGTGACCTCAAGATTGATCTTACTACTGGCCAATTCCACGATCTCTCATCTTTTGACGTAAGTACTTGGGTATCCTTGATTAGAGGAGTCGTTGGAGATTCTCGCTTCAGCCAGTTTTTAAGATTTCCAGGCTTACTTCGTTTTGTTGAAGTTGGTTTTAACCAACTGCTTGACTGTAAAAGTCGATCTAGAAACAAACTAGCTGGAGCAGGTTTTCGTCGCATCATTGTATGAATTCGTCCAAGTATAGCGACAGCGGTTAGAGCCTGATGTTTTCCTGTACTGGCATGTTCAAGTAAATTGGGTAATGAAGGTGCTAAATCACAAACTTCAGGAGGAAGGAGAGTATGAGCAAAGTGTAACAAAGCACCAAGCAAAACTGCGGCTCGTACTGATATAAAAGTGTCTGAAGTAACAATTGTTTCTGCGAGAGCTCTGTGTAAACCACATTCCAACAGAATGAACACTAATAACGCAAGATGAATTTCAGTGATATTAGGTCTTCGAGACATAAGAGAAGGTAATATACTTTTGCCTTCAGCTGCTACAAAACCATCGTTTAATTTCCAAGACTCACGATATCTGCTTGGGTTCACGGCAGTTAAGGCAACGTCCGGTTCGTCAGTCCAAACTGGTATAGTCAAACCTAATAATTCATAAAATAATTCCAAAACCGCGCCGCGAACTTCTAATTGTTTTACATATAAGATATCTACAATTGCTTTTATACCGGCATTGTTATTTGGATGGCAAAAATGGATAACACCAGAATATGAGCGTAACACAGTAAGCAATGCATATTTACTAGCATTATACATTTGTAGTCTATCAGTTTTTGTTTTTTCTGTGATAGTACTTTCAATTTCACAGTAAGGCGATGCTAAAGACATCAAAGAAACATTTTGCCTGGTGTCAGGATTTGTAAGAAGATTCAAAATTACTCCAATTACTGATTCGATCATCACCGGACTTTGCCCAACCAAACTAGCTCGTGTCAAAACAGTTAATCCACCGCATTCTATTAATATATTAGCATTTAAAACTCCAACTTCACACAACGTAGCTAAAAACATGTGTATTCCACGGTCTTTTGATGAATTGAAGTCTTCGATTCCTCCATCAGTCAGACTGATCAACGAGCGTACTAAAGCTGGAGCAAAATTTGTTGGAGACAGTAGGAGAATTCTTCGCGTCAAACGCACAGCTTGCATACGTTCATCCTCATTCCTTAGTAAAACATCCATACTTCGAGCAATAAAGTATGGGTATTGAAGTTTATTGATTATTGTTACATCCTCAGCGCTTTTTACAAGATATCTAACTGCACGTAATGTTGCAGCGCGTACCTGTGTTGCCTCATATACCAAGCCTACTCTTAAACTAAATATTTCGTTAATGTGTAAGATTAGTATATTTTCTTATTTTTTGTTTACAAGTAACAAAGTGAAATTTTCAAACTAAACAAGTTACATTTATTACATTTAAATGAATTAATATTACATTTTATAGCCTTATGTGATATTTATAATCTAAATTAAATATGCAAATAATGTTTATTTGATAATATAAAATATATATATAATAAAATAATTCTTAAAGTGATTTACATGTTATTTTAATTTTAATTTTTTAAAAAACTGTTTAATTAATGTAATTATTCCTTTTAATTTAAATTTGTTATTATATATATTTATTATTTTATTATAAAAAAATATAAAATGTTCCTTAAATAAATATAAAGATATTTATAATAGATGGCTATTAATTGCATATTTCATATATGTAGAATATATACATATATGTGTATATTAAAAATTACATTGTTTTGTTATATTTAAAATTATGTTACTTAAACGTATCTTACCAACACAATAATTCTTCCAGTGTATATCCATATTGTTGTGGGTCAGTTTCACTGATAAACTTTACAAAAGAATTTAATGTTGATAATTTTTTAATGCTTGTAACATTAAATCGTTGACATATAATAATCAAGCATTCTTTAATGTTATCCTTCACATCTGTAATAATACATTATTATCGAATAAATAATAGCAATTTTACATGACTGAATGTAAAAACATATACTTTAATTAAATTTTTTTTAAAAATATATTATAAATTAAACATTGATTCAACTATGTCTTTAAAATAATTTTTAAATAAATTTAAAATTTATTATTCATTACATTATTATTAATAACAAATTATCGATTTAATTTCTAAACAGAAATGTTCTTTTTTAGTTTGCTTCTCAAGTGCAAACTTTAGAATTGTTATCTAGAATCATTTATCTCAATATACTCAATATACCCACTATAATATTTGAAAAATATTAATTTATTATGTTTTTTGATAATATTATCTCATATATATTTTAATACATTTGCTTGTGTTTTTATTATATTTAATATTTATAACCAATTTTTTATACAAATACTTTATTGAATATATATATATATATATTTAGTAACAGTCATTTAAATAGCACCAATAAAAATATGTCAAATTCACATTTTGACGACTCTTAGTCTTTTAAAGGGGTGGAGAGCAGCTTTTTACATCCCTATGACTGGGCTTCAGGCTTCAACCCAAAGTTTTACTAACAATTTTGGTCATGCAATACAAAGTTTATAAAAAATGAAACTTGTTATATTTGATTACAGAATTGTATAAAAATTTTGTTTTACATTTCATTTATAAATGTTGTAATTTAATTTTTCCACTTTAATGGATGATATAAATGAATAAAAAAGTAAATAAAATTAGTTAATTCATTGATTTAAATCGTTACCTTACATGAATTATTTATTTTTCTTATAATCCTTACTTATTTTCTTATATTCCTTACTTATTACTTATTTATAATTTATAATATAAATTTCATACAAACTCAAATGTCCAGTGTTATGAATATAATATTGCTGAATTTTGATGTGCTATATTACATAATTTATATAATTTATGCATTATTTAATAAATATAAATGTTATTTATTATATATTAGTATAATAAACAGTAATAATAATAAATAAATAGTAATAGTATTATTAATTAGAAAAATTTATATAATATAAGTAAATATTATCTTAAGAGTTATTAGGAAGTTATGAGTAACAATACCATTCGATAAAGTGTAATTTTTTTGAAATATTAAAAAACTATTAAATTATACATAATCAAATATACATAAATCAATTGAAAAAAACATATGTATTTTTAATTTTAAGATTTAACTATTGTGAATATTACTAGCTTCATAATATTTTCACTGCTCCAATATAAATATAAACATTAATTATTTAAAATTAGGAATAAATTTTCATAAATTATCATAAATTACATGGTTTTCTATGCATGAAATTCAATTATTGTACAATTAATATAAATTGCTTTTATTTAAAATTTGTTAATAATTAAGTTAAAATAACAAAGAAAAAACTATATAATTAGTTACTGTAATCTATATTTAACAAAAACTATAAGTTGCATGATATAAATTTAAAATTTATTTCAAATAAAGATATAGACAAATAGTAAGTTTAATTCATATTACATAAGTTGTGCGTAAATTTATGAAAAAGGTAGAAATAATGTAAGAATTAGTACAGTATAATGTAATTAAAGGTTATGTTTTTGTTCCAATTAATCTAACCTTTTGACAGGTCGAATTGCACGTTATCGTCCTCATTATCGTAGCGACCTGTATTAGAAATTTTTTATTAATAACAGTAAAATATGTTTTCTCGGCTTTAAAGAGCTACACGAATTACTTCTATTTGTCCTGTTTGTCCGAAGACTCCTGCCCCAAACTGTCGATCTAGAAATAGCCATCTCGTCGCCGGTATTTATTTTTAACGATCAAAAATCAACAACGATTATTTAGTCTGTCATCACTTTAACAAATTCGCTCTATGTCGATATTCATGTTTATACTCATTTTAGTAATGAAACTCGAGTTGTCAATTTTCTAATCTCAAAATCGTTTAAAACGTCCCGTACAACAACATCGTTGCATTATTATCGCTTCGATCCGGATTTGTATTTTTATACAATTTCAGTTGAGCGGCTGAGCGCTGCTGGTAAGTTGAGCGGTGGGGCTAACTTTTCTTATACTAAGAACTGTGTGCAAACTGAACTATGGGCGCGGTCTTCAATTTTAATTTTATTTAGCATAATATTTCACAATAAAAGTGTTTTCATCTTTAACATATGTAAAACTCGATTTTTTTATTTGATCAGTTAAATTAATTTTAAAATGATTATGTATATAGTATACATTTATATGTATTCCGAATTATTGCTTCTTTTGCGCAAAAAGTATTTCGCTTTTTTTTTAAAATGAGAAAAAGAAAAGGGAGAAGTATGCCTTATAATATCTATTCTGAAATATATTTAAATAATATAACTCTGGTATTATAAATATATACAATATAATACTATATTCCAAATTATACTGGAAAAAGGTCATTATTATACCGTTTCCTCAACAAACCTCCCCAGATCATTTCAGACTCTAAGATGCTTGAGACGATTGTACACAAAATAACTACTAAACTATATTGGAAATACTAACTTTTAGACTAATTTCAATCGGGCTTCAGAAAGGAGTTCTCCATCCAAAGTGTTCTCCTTCATCTTACTGACGATATTCGAATTGTCATGGAGACGCGTATGATCACCCTATGAGCAAAAGAATTTATTTAATATTCCTATAATGTTCTACGAATATTAAATAAATATTTTTTTCTATAGGGCACAGTTTTGGTATTATTTGATTTGCCCAAAGTATTTGACCAGGTCGATCATGACTTACTTATCAGGACTCAAGCTGTGAGAAAGACTCGAATGGTGTTCTATCGTCCGAGTGACTCAATGTTTCCTCGTTTATTTTTTATTTTTATAAATGATATTTTAACTGTGCTTTAATTTACCAAACACCTTCTCTACCGGAACGACCTCCAAATATACCTCCATACAATTTGGATAAAATATATAAATTGTATTTAATTGTGTCTAATAGCAACCAATAACTAGTCAGTTTTGAACACGCAATGAATTGTATCTAATTGTATTAAATTGTAATAATTGAAAAGATCTTTAAAATTATATTTATAATTACAAATATCTTTACAATTAAATACAATTATTACAATATAATACAATTTCATACAATTCATTGTGTGCAGAAAACTAGCTTCTCACACTGTTAAAAAAAAGTGTCTTAGATGTCACGATTTTAAGACACAAAGTGACTTATTTAAGTCACCAGCTGTCTTAATACAAAATATTTTGCATTAGATTAAGACACTTGGGCGTCTTTGTGTCTTAAATAAGACACATGAATTATATGTTTTTTAACAGTGCATCGGTTGCTATTAGATACAATTTAATACAATCTGTACATTTTTATCCTAATTGTACTCGTGTCCATTTTACAATTTAAATTCTTAACTCTAAATCGGAACCCGGTTACTGGGCTGTTACCAATATCCTTTCTTTGACTGCGTCTATAAAACTTGATATCTCAGCAATCGTCGATTGGTCTCAAAGAAATCGTTTGCACCTCAATCAGAGTAAAACAAATTATTAATTTTAGGACAAAAGTAACAACTCAATCATGTAAATCTGACTACCCTTCCAAAAGTCAGATGAACGGAGTTTATATTCCATAATCATCTTCGGCCTGTAATCTAGACATCATATTTGAGCCCTCTCTTCAATGGAACATGCAAGTCTCACTAGTTTGTCGTAGAGTATGGCTTACACTAAGATAAATAAAAAATTGCAAGTCCTTTTTACCCTCAGAGATACCAAGGCAACTCATCTCATCCCTCATATATTTGCTATTTTTGATTATTGTTGCCTACTCTTTATACAAACCTAAACACATATTTAGAGGATGACTTACAGAGAGCCTTTAAATCCTGAACCAACTTGAAATTACCAGAAACAACCCTAACAGAACAGAAA
>JABFQC010001167.1:0-20689 GCA_022817085.1 Psilanteris sp. ZL-2020 | reverse complement strand
GTATATGTCACTGATTAAACTATATATATATATATATATATACACACATATAAATTGAAAAAAAAATTAATATATTCAATTTTGAGTTGTATACGTCGTCGAACTTTAGATTTGGTTTGAAAAAGTCTAATTTTATCATTTCATTAAATAATCAATTGAGTTAACTTTATAATCTGACTCTTAAATTTTACTTGATTCAAGTTAAATTTATTTAATTCAACTCTATTTTTATCAACTCAAAAATTGAATTGCATATACTCTAATGATTATTATTATTTCAAAAATATTGAAAACAGAACAAACATTGTAATTAAAATCTCGATCCAGATCTGCACGGTAACACGATTCAGTTGAAAATTAACTCGATAATTATAAATTATTGCTCATTTTTTCACTGTGCACGGTACTCTTTCACCTACGATATAGTATAATAAATTATGCAATTCAAACCCATAAGCATGCCAATAACAACTCGGAAAGCCGCGAAATATGTTAATTTGCGAAAAAATGCGTAGAACATATCTCATCGACAATCGTGTGTTAATATGCATATGGCCATAAATAACGACGCAAACGTCGAGGCAACGTGCGCGAACGCGGACAATATATTCGATACTTTTTATCACGAATGTCAGCGGACTTTTTTCCGATTCATAGAGGACTGGTAACGTTCTTCTTCTTTCTTTTCGGCGCATCTGCGCAAAGAAAGTTCGCTCGGCGATAAGGAAGAAAATGTACGAGGTACGATAGCAGCGAGGCCGTTTGGCGCGCGAAAACTAGCTGGAATGCACTGGAATGCGAGTGGGCGCGAGCGATGATAGAGAGAAAGAACCGCGCGAGGGAAGAAAAAGAGAAATCGAAGTAGAAACCCAGAGGGACAGCGAGCGGTTCGGACAGAGACATTGCTGCGAGGTTAAACGGCTGAACTCTGAAGGGACTCGCTGGGTCAAATGCCTAAATTGCCGCGTCACAGTTCGCATGAGTCTCCAACTGCTTGTCCGGGCTTGCTTTTACATGAATGAGAGGCATAAAATACCGTCCTATATCGGAAACAGGCTACAATTCAGAATCCTTCTTTTATCTTCAACTTGCCCCGCAAGGGGCCGGGCAGTCGCCTTTTTACCCACGAATGCCATTTCGACCAATTTTTCTTCGCATTTCGCGACTTGCAAATACGATTTATAAAAATCGATCCAATTTCATCCACTCGATTGAATTGATTCATTTTGAATCACTCCATTCGAAACGAGTATATATTTGTCTCGCTTATTTCGTGTTTATCGCCTTTCGACTTTCGTCCAAATTATGTCTTGTTACGACTGTTGGAAGCGTATTTGGAGGTTTGGTTATTAGACTCTAATAATGCGCCCCGATAGAACACATGAAAATTTACATATTTTAATGATATCGTATCGAACCGACGCAACGGACAGCCTAATACAATTCTAGCCGAATGATATATTTTAATAATAATAACGCATTAAAAATACATAATCCTCTTTATGACGATGAATACTGATTATTCTAAATGGAATCGAAAAATATTTAACTACTAATACGGTATTAATTATTCGATCGTTAATTTAAGAGACGCAATAAAGAGAAAATTATAATAGCTCGTATGTAAGTATAAAGTTCCCGAACTGGAATATAACTTTGAAACTATTTTCATAATTAATTCGAAAATGTAAACAAGCCAATCGTTTGATCAAAACACGTTTATTTCATCAAAATTCAAAATACTTCTCCGCTGCTCAATAATAATGAATAGACGATGCGGAATAGTTCGTTTTGTTTAAACAAGAATTTTTGCGTTTCCACGGTGTGTTTGTTTGTAGTTTTAGTTCGTCCAATGTGAACATGTTTGAATATAAATATAAAGTAACATAAATATCTAATCGCCAATTGGAAGACTCAGCGCAACGTAAGTTCAATTTGATACGCCACTTAGTATCCATTGTACGAAAATCGCGGTTAATATATACGTTGTTGAAAAATGCAAGACTATTGTTCCAAAACGAACTCGTTCCTCGTACGCACTTAGACTCAAATTCAGCGTCACCAACGGTACGCTCGAATAACGAAAGCAAAAACTGCGAATGCAAAATAATCATCTTACTTTTGTTATCCGCAAAAATTTGTTCCGCGATAACCGCGCAAAGAGAAAGTTTAAAGCGTATTTATATCAAGACTTCTAATTTATTATCTTCATACATACGTGTGTTTGCTTTCGTTACGTTCAAACGTAATTGAACTCGACGTTTATTGATATATTGGTTTTACAGGAATACGTATTTTTTCCTCGACAAATTGTACCGAAAATGTTTTATAACGTTTAGCGTAGCCGCGCGAAAATGATTATTTATGATCCGCGGCATTACCAATCCAGCGATGAATAAACACGAAACAAATGAAGAATGCGCGAGAAAAGCGGCCTATCGAAAAGGGTGTCAAACGGCCGCGAGTCCTGATTTGTCTTGCGCGCCGTAAAAATGTGCCGGAAGAGTCTTTCTTGTCAGACTTGACGACGTGATAGATTCTGTTAGAAAGTTGCGCGCATCCTCAGGCGAGTTTGTATCTTGAATATGTTAACAATGAAACATACGGTTATGTTAACGTACGATCAAAACTTTTACATCAACATTTTTATTTACGAAATAATGTCGAGAAAGTTGGCCCAAAAATGGGGTCAACCGCGTTTGTTTATATATGAAGATGTCCGCAGATTTATCTAACAGTTTTATTCAATTACTGAATCTCGCTGCGAGCAAATTTAATAAATGTTTATATTATCGGCATCGCGCACGGTAGTATGAATGGATGTTGGATGGCAATAAATCATACGCGGTGTTCCATTTTTCCGACGCGGATCTTACATCTTAAATGAAGTTATCTGTTGTGTTTTTAATTTAACAATTATTTAATGTTTTTATTAGATCCGCGGTGTCCCGTTTTGCATTATATTTATCATATTTCCAATCATTAAACCCCGGTGAGCCAATTTGCGTATCATTATATCGCCGATAACGTGTTATTATATAAGGATGAGGAAAGTTTATATATGTAACGTAAAAGATACTTTATTTTGCATAATTGGAACGAAATCATTTGTGTTGCAAAAATAACCGCGCCATCCGCCAATTAATTATGTTTTCGACGTGGCGCGTTGTGACGCAAGAAGTTCGCATACTTTTGGTTCCTTAACCGTATATATTGCCAATTATACTTGCATCGACTATTTTCGCGAAGACAGATTTGCAACCTTATTTAGACGCGCGTGTAAAAATGAAAACGCATTTATCGCATTAAGTCACTCCAGCTCCGCGACTATCAGAAATCAATTTTTCTTCAGACTTCGTACGTCGACACGACTACTCTACAAATCATAATACAAGATGGCAGATATAAATCTCGATCATTTATATGTACGCTTCCCGTTGCATATGTCGTATGCTTTAGCATGCGCGTACGGAACAGTCTGCATACGCGACAAGACTTTCCTATTTCGTTGTATATCTTACTGGCATTCATACGCAACTACCACCCGATGTGACAAGCAACGTGGACTGTGAATTTCGAGCTTATTCAATCACCCAATTTTGCTGCCGTAAAAAACGACCGAGCGTTTCACTTAGGTATAGTCGGGATGGAAAACATTTCGAAATCCCCGAAGACCCGGTCGCGTATTTATTTAGAAGTGCAAAAATTAGATATACATTTTAGCGACACTCGGCCGTAAACTAAATCCGGGGGCGACGCGCGAATATCTTTGTGTATGAAACAATTGTATATAAATGGACTTATGTCCGTTGATGAATAAACAGTAAACAATAAACAATATCAGTTCGTCCAGATTGAGTCGGTTCGCGCCCGCATGAGTGTTTCAATAAACTACTATAATTTCGTCGATAATTACGTCTGACGATTTATTTTCCTCTTCTACTTGTTCCTGCGCGTTTCTTCCCCGACTCCTCCGCGAACTTTGTTTGCGTCGACTAAACACAGCAAGTGCACTGTTCCACGAATGTGGAACACTCCCTGTCACGTTTCGAACGGTTAATTGCGCGCGAACGGAGATTCGCACGGTCCGATCCCGTAGGAGAAAATGGAGGCTCCGCGCGGCTTTGTTGACGACGCCGGACCGCGATCATCTTGGCGAGCATTTCTGATCGTTTACGTTATCTACTATCGCGACCATTCAACGCAGTTACGCTTTGCGCAATGTGCCAACAAAAACGTGCCTTGTTGTTGAATGCGCGCATACCCTCGCGGCGGCTTTCGAATTAATTTGCATCTCCACTAGCTTATTTTTATATCAAAAGCGCATCTACCTCGGACATCTTAATTCAAGATAATAAAAGGTTTGGTTACAAAGTTGCATTCTGCGCGGAAACGTCGCGCTTGAATTAAAGAAGTCCGGATTAACGCGGGACGTTCGTGCGCCTTCAAAGAAAGTAATTATGATGAATGTGTACGGGCGGCGCAAGTTTTTCATTTAGCGCAAAAATAAAGGGAATCGGTGGAAAGATAATTAATTTATAAGGAAAGATATGCGGTATCGGGGTAATCAATGTTTCAGGCGTTGACCTGTAAACCACAAAATTAAAGCGTTGGCTTTATATTCCGACCTAAGCTTTCTTAACAAATTATATATATATATATATGAATCTAGAAAGAAATTTTGCTATTATTTTGTGCGATTACAGATAAAAAAGCTTAATTAAAGAAAACAATGAAAGATGGTTTTGTGGAAGATACATACAAATGATATCAGTAACACCGGATGTTTTTTTAGCACTGCACAAACGCGACTTCTATTTCAAAAGTCACAATCGGCACTTTCAGAAATATTGAACATTTTAAAACCCTTATAAAACTTTAAAATTGTTTATTGCCGGGAAAAGAATACATACAAATAAATAAAAGGTAAACGTATGAAAGTTGTTTAAAAATTCATAACAGAAGAAAATTATATTTATCGTATATAAAAATATGTTACATGATGTGTATAAAAATATAATATCCTTTTTTTATCCGATAATAATACAGGAGATTCGGTATTGAAAATGATTTATAAAATTACGTTACGTGATTTTTATTATTTGTTTAATTTGTATATGATATAACAATATATTTAAATAATATATTTAAAGCATATATATAAACATAATAAACGTGATAATTTAATAATAAATTGATATACAAGAATTATTCTTCATCTAATATATATACATCAACCAAATGTAAATCAATTAAGTTTTGATTTTTATTCGTTTATACTTAATTTTGTATGTACCATATAAATCATAAACTATCATTAAAACTTGAAGAGTTCGCAATGAAAAAATATAATTAATATGCACAAAGTAAATATTTTAATTAACGCAGCTTATACTTTTACATAAGCAATACAATTTATTATTTTATTAATTAATAATTTAGAATGAATGTTTATAGCTATGGTTATTAATAATAATTTCAACAAAATTGTTAACATTCATTAAATATTTTATCGTTTACGTTAAGAACTTATTTAACGGACGTTTTGAAATGTTAATTTATTTCCAATTCAAAACTTATATACGTGCATATATCGAAGGGTAGTTTATTATAGTAAAGATATAAATATTAATTAAATTTATTAATATGACTAAATATAATATAGTTAAATTCAATTATTAGTATATAAATTTAAGTATTATAAATGTTCATAATCGTGATATACATATCAAATATAATGTATCATTGAACAACATTTAATTGTGATAATTTATATATAAATACTAATCTAAATCCACAACTTCCAATAAATATCCATGTTTTAATTCAGTAAAAATTTTCAATACATATATAAAAAATGTCGTTCATTTGACATAAATATGATTGAATTACATCAAATGAAATAAAAAAATAATAAAAAACTCTGAAATTAATAATTACCTAACCAATCGATAATATTTTATTAAATTTTTCAAATTAATTTGCCGATATAACGAAGGACAAGGGAAATGATAATTATTCATGCATGACGAAGCCTTCAGAACAATTTCAAATTATAATAAATCTTAATCAATATCGACATTACGAGAGTCGGGATATTTTTGTTAATTGGCATTATTGATGTAAAATTAGCAACAACATAATAAAAAATAATTTAAACTTATTAATATATATATATTACGTCGTATAATATAATAAAATCGTAATTGAATTAATACGTGGTATTTATAATTACGTTTTAATGAATTTGCTCCGCAGAATATTATTAAATTAATAAATGCATCCTAATGATATAATTAGATGCAATCATATCTTATATCATCAATATTTGTATACAATCCACAAATGTTGCCACACGTCTGAACCTTATACCTACATAATTAAACGTTGACTCTGATTGCGGACGAAATTGATGGACGCGATGAATTAATTCGATTACATGGGTGCCGATTTTTTGGCTCGAAAGCGCATCCGCGGGAAACGACGGTAAATAATTGGAATAAAAAAGCGTGCATATTGCAATAAAAAATGGTTAATAAAAAGGTCGGCGTGGACTTTTCTACGGCTAAGCAGCCGCCAGAGTCCGCGTCGCTCATTAAATAACAGTTGGTCTCGCGCACAATGGCCAGATATAATTATAAATCCACTTTGCAAACCAAAGGGCACGAATCCTTTTGATTCGTGAAAAGCACATTGTCACCGGTCCGCGACGCAGACGAGCGACTAAAGAAACGAATTTGTTATTTGCGCGCGCTCCGTCCACGCTCGGCCGAACGAAACGACCGAGGGATTGTCGATCGGGGATCCTTTTGTCCCCGGCGATTACGCTTAAGGACCCTCCGATGTTCTCGCAAAGGCGAACGTCCCCCGGATTGGCGGGTCATCCTTTCTCTCGTCAAAACGCGACCTCGAGGAATTCGCTCAAACGTCCGGCCCGTCATCAATAACGTCCATTTCGTCGGCCTCGGAGCAAATCCATTTTCAGAAAGAAAGGCGGTCGGTTGGCCGCATTATCTTCGCAAATCGACTTGGTGACGTGCTTACGATCCCCATGCTTTTGCGCCCTCGCAAAAGAGACTCACGAAGGAAGCCACGGCTATTCATATTCGATTCGAGTGCTCTCCTCTCGAAACACACTTGTGCGCGGAAGAAGCGACTTTCGAGAGGGCCGGATTATTATTCCAACGGACCCTTTTCCCCGTAATTGCTTCGGTCATCGATTACCGGACGCCTTTTATCGAACAACCGGCTGCAATGCATAAAATATTGCATATTAAATTTTAACCCGCGGTCAAAAAAAAAAAAAAAGAATAAAAGAAAAATACAGATCCCGTTTTGGACGTCTCGGGGTTTTCGGTCGGGGTCCTTATTTTATTGATCGAACCTTTAATATGTTATGAACGCTTTTGTCGTCCTGAAAAGGAAACCTAACGGAATCGGTTAAACGATGCGAAACGTCGGAACGCTCGCGACAATAAGTAAAGGCTTTTGACGAGCCGGAAATTTACAGACATTTAGCGACTTCTGTTTAAACAAGCGATTAATATTTCGTCGCTGATTGCATAAGAAAACGTCCTTCCCTCGACGACGACAATTTTGCCGGCGCAAGTTAAATGCGGGAGATGTCTTGATTCGCGATCAAATTAAAGCAGGCATTATTATATATATATCCAGGCAGCCTAAATAGGGGATTCTAATAAGCTGACTTGCGAAATTCAACTTTTATAATTACTTGCTTGCGCGTCAACTCGTCCTTTCGATAAATCACTAATCCGAGTCGGGCTCACTTATTTAAACCTGTCAAAATTACTTCGGAGACGGACGGCGCCATCTAAGGCAACCGCTCTCAATGACATAGTGTCTTTAACTTAACGAAGAAGTTTAAATTAGTCTTACCTATTGATAGCGGTGAACCAATCAATCTATTACATTGAATCACCGTAATGGGAATACCTCGAAAGTACTTATAGTTTATAGCACAAGTTAACCGCAACATCTGACTAAAGTAGTTAATGGCAGCCGTATCCAGTTGGGCGTTCGCAAAATTTCACAGGAAGCTCCGTTGTTCGCGCTCCCTAAATTTCTATTTCTCAAAACTCGTTAGTTCTAATTGCGTGTTTAGATTCGAGTAACAAAAAAAGAAAGAAAAAAAAATAAAAACATTCTTCTATTTCTCCCGCGTCGCACTTTCTCGAACTGGATCAATAATAATGATTCGTGTAATTACATCGCTCGCAGTGTTTCCTGTTGTTTGACCTGAAAGCTTCCAACTTTTTTCATTCAATCTATAAGATTGGACTTAATTTGAACTATTTAAAAAAAAAAGTATAATAATTACGGACGTGCGTCGAAAAATGTAACGACTTTTTGCGCAAAAAACGCCACTTCTCGTCTTCAGTCCAGGAATTATCATCGGATTTTCGGTTCGGGTCCGGAGATACCAAATTCGCAGTTAAACGAATTCAGAATCCTTATTTAGAGGACGATAATTTGCTTGGCCAAGCAGAAATTAGGAACACGTCGCTCGTAATGATTATGCATCGTAATGCATCTCTTTTGCAAATAAGCTGTCAGTGAATCGTTAAACGTTTAATAAAGTCACGGCAAATCACGAAAATGATTACAGTTGCCGTATGCAACTTCGTGCAAAGTTAGTACGGCTGCTGCTTGCGCGATGTTCTTAAGATCTCGTTACGGATATGTCCTGTTTTCGTGTACGAAGCATTAAGTGTACAATTAGTCTGTCAGTGACTTATCGCGCAATATATATAATAACATTTAGACTCGGGGCTTTCCTAGATTGAGGGAATAAGAGCCACTGCTGCGAACCCAACTCCGATCCTTCACGTGCGGAGCACGTACGCAGGGCTACGCATGTTCATTATATTGCAACTTTTACGAAGCCTCGCAAAGTACTTATTATCGCATTCGCACGACCGACGCAGTTTTTAACGATATCCGTACGGATCTCCCCGACACGAGCTTTCGTAATTTACGATTATTAAAAAGAACTATTTTTTAGTTTTTATATTTTTTTTTATTCGTACAACCAACCGTGTTCATTACCCTTATCAAGCGGCAGTTTGCCATCTTTCAATATCAAGGAATGTCATAGACTATAAATATTTCTTTTAATTATGTTTATTTTTTAATCAAAGTAAACATTCTGACTTATTTTTGTTACAGGTGAGTCACGGGAATTAATCTACAAAATCGAAGAGCATTAAGCCATTGCTAACTGTAATAATCAGAAGTACTGTGACGGTAAAATGTTTAATTTATTAATACATTGAAACGTTAAATGCAAACGAGACTTTATCATATTTCTGTCAAATGAGGAATACTTTATAATGATGACTGTGCTAATCTATTCCTAGAACATTATAATTTTAGTTTATAAGCACGCTGTACGGTATACATACATTTATCTGATATAAAATATAGTTGTTAAATAAACTTGTCCGATGCAAATTAAAAACTACTTAATATCGTGGAAAATATACATTTAGGATTCGGAGAAAAATATAATGAGAACGAAGAAAATTGGCCGTTAATAATTACTATTTAAAATGCAAGTTAATGTCATTATATCCAAGTTGTATTACTGTTTTTCAGCACTAAAGTGGTCTCTTCTGTCATGAAGAGAAAATTGTGTTTACAAAAGAATTATTTCCTTTTTTACTTCAATAACACCACGTTTCATCCACTGCGATTTGGAAACCGTAATTTTTTGTGTTCCTTTTTAAGGTCATACCAGAATTTTATACGTTTGATTTAACAGTTAAATAGTAGAATTTGCAAACGACAGAAGCGACTTTCAATTTATATATATATAATAATCTTACGAACAGATAAAATTTCAATTTTGAAAATTAGAAAATGTGTCCACGTGAATTAGGATGGGTCGTCAGTGGAACATATGCGACCGATTCTAAATGGCATATAATCGCGTGCGATTATGTCGAACTTGTGCTCCGCACAGCATCCATTAGGCAGATGCATCATATGAAATATACGAACGTGGTTTGCTCGTCGTTGGTCAACGAATTGGAGTTCGGTCTGACAGATCAAGAAGCGTGCATCTACCTGCCATGACTTGCTTCCCAGTGAAACGTCGGATGTTGCTGATTATCTTATCTTGGCACACAGTCTCCTCAAACCCCAGAATTTCAGCGCGCGAACATGAATCACGGTTAGGTATCTAATAACGCGTATCCCTTGACGTAAACAGTCGTCCGAGAAGGCAGTCCAATATAATACATTGCAGTGCACATGCTGTGCATATTCCTCGAGAACAAGAACGTGACAGAGAATATTTCCCCGGTGCTCATAAAAAATTGCTGGCTGAGAATTTGAGAAATTATGATTGGATAAAAAGTGACTCGTCGAAGAAATTTGCGACTCGTATCCATGGATACCAAAGTAGACAAATTTCGCCACACCATGACTGAAATTATGATCCTAAATTACCATTAAATTATTTAGCTTTATGCCGAATGAAAACAGTGTTTGAGTTATGGAAAACATGTTTAATGGCCTAAAATAAAACGGCGGAATTTATGGCCAGTTTGATTTAAATATTTGAATGCGAAAAGGTGACGTGGTATTTTTTAATACGAAATAGTGTAACGAGATTCGATTTTGATATAAATACACGCGCATCGCGCGAATAAATAAAATCAAATATAAAGCAATGAAATATCACAACCAACTGTTCTATAAATAATTAAAAAGAGAAAAACAGGAATCGTGACAATTATTTTCAGTGTCATTGTAAAGTCGGCTGGATACGTTATAACGCGAATCAAAATAAAATAAAACGAGAATGACATTTTTATGAGCTGTAATTTGCGAACTACGTAAAAGGACGGAACGAACGTCGGTTATGCCCCGCGACATCAGCTTAATGAAATATTTTATTCATTAAATGTTTATGATAATTTTTGGGTTACCCCAAATGCCCTGATATTTCTCAGACAAAAGCGTCAAGACCTCCGCACTGACGCCCGTAGTAACAACGCCGTGCCTTAACACATGTATCGCTTGATATCTCTCAATCGCACTCAAGAAAATAACGCCAGCTGCGCACGACGGCGAGCTACCGTGCTCTAAGTACGAATTCGAGACATCGACGACGGCAACTTTTGCCATTTTGTCGATCTCCTTGGATTTAATAAAAGCTTCTGCAAGACACTCTTCTTAGTTCGCCTCAACAAAATCGCTCGCGAATGTTACTTCTTATGTCATTTTAGCTCTTCTCGTATGATGAAGTATAACGAAAACATGGTAAATTCTGTCTGCTCCAAAGTTTTCCTGAAACACTAAAAACTAATATAAAGGAAAGTAAAGATTGCTTTTTGCTGTCATATAAAATTTACCCAGCGGCTTCATACATATTTTAAGGATCGTATCTATTGTTATTATGAAACGTTATACACGACAACCCATCAAAATTAACAATTTCGCAAGTTAAACTTTTATGTTCGTACGCGAATTCTTTTTTTCTGATTGTTACTAAATATCGTCTTCCCAAAAGACCTTATTAGGGTTAGACGAATGGCCTGATTCTGGCACAGTACTGATTAGCAGACTACGGCAACCAGGTTTGAACCAGAATCGGTCAAACTACGGTTCAGAACTAAATAGCAGCAAAACTGAGCTGAACCAGACTTGGTTAAAATTGACAACCAGTAAAGTGCCAGAGTCTAGCCAGGCATGGCAGTTTGTATTATAGAATCTAATAAAATACTAATAATGTGCCAGGTAAGAACCATTATTAGGAAGCTTCGGAAACCAGAACAGTACTGAGTCGAAATTATCACCTCAACGATGGCACATTACTGGGCCGAAGCAGCTTCACAACTCCGATAGTCTGGCAACTCCGCTGCCAGCACTGTACCAATATTCAGCCATTTGTGTTTTTTCTGCTGAGTTCTTTCATTTCTTTGAACAAGCTTCGTGTTTATCCGGCTGATTTTTGTTCAAATATATAAACATTCGAATTAACGATACACCTATCACATAGGGATAAGAGCAATCCGCCGTTTCGTATACTTTTTTCTGCAAAAGTGAAACGTACAAAAGTGTGGGAAATGTTATTTTCTTATCGGTTTATTGGATACAATCGTTTTTCATCATCGACTGTCGATTGTGTTCATACCTTCTGTCACGGGAAACAGTTCGCGAAAATCCCGGTAATTCTGCAAAATAATAAAACACGAAGTAGATAGCGCGTTTCGCAATAATTTGACACATAAATGTCCACAGCCGTAAACGTCATACCAGTGCCGGCACCTATCTTCCGGTTACTTTCGTCGACATTATCTTCCCACGTGTTATCCCAGCGTTCGGTAAAGAAAAGAGTCATGAACTCGGATCGAACGAGGCGTGCGATCGGGCGTGAAAATAACGATTCTATTCAGACCAATAGGGAGCGTTCGCAGTGACGTCTCTTGCATAAGCGATTTATGCAGTCGACGTTGCGAGGGCGACTGTGCGCAGAGACAAATATCCTAATTACGCAAAATAAATATGCGATTATTATGCTTGCGCGATATCATCGATCGCAATCGCTCGAACGAGCTGGCGTAATAAACTTCGATGTTATTATACGATTAAATTTCTTATTGCGGATAATGACACGCTGTAAAAGCGCGCCGCTGCGAAGCCGGCTTTATTTTCGTGGTAATTGCGCTAAATAGTGTCAACTTTTTAGCGATGTTTATTTAATCATAAAATCATTAGCTAAAAGCTGCATCCGGCTGTAGGGTTATGCGCGCGCAATAAAGTTATAATGGAAATAAAATGCGTGATTTAATTATGAAAGAACATCTGTTGCGATAAACAAAATTGTTTTAGTGCGCCGTTAAACCCCAAACAAATTATATTTATTTAATTTCTAAATTACACGCCGAATCCGCGTTCGGACT
Source organism: Psilanteris sp. ZL-2020 (assembly GCA_022817085.1). Classification (NCBI taxonomy): domain Eukaryota; kingdom Metazoa; phylum Arthropoda; class Insecta; order Hymenoptera; family Scelionidae; genus Psilanteris; species Psilanteris sp. ZL-2020. The sequence continues at coordinate 7,760 of JABFQC010001167.1, read as the reverse complement.
CGTTTCGCAAATTATGAAGTACTAATCCGATTCGCAAGCAACGTCTGCCTTAATAATAATAAGATTGCGCTTATTTCGTCTAATAACAGATTTCGCCAGACGTAATTGTAATCAACCGTCGAATATGAAATACAGTGTCTTTACGGTTCAACGACGCTGCGCAAAGCAAAGCGGTGGTGGAAGATATGTCAATCGCAGTATAAGTATCTAGAAAATTGTATCTTATGTATTTCATACTTGCCCGAGGCTTTATCAGTGATGGAATTCTGATCCCGGGATTCGGTTTTCTGCGTCGCGCGAGGAGACCCCGTATACTCGGGCAATTCCGACGTTAATCTTTAATACTTTGTATTCGAATTAATATTTCAATTATTTACGCGTCACCGTGGGCGAATTTTATTTCGCGTTACACTTTTACGAATTTTATGGGATCGATTGATTGTTTTTTTTTCGCTTTTTAGAAATGATAAAATTGAGACCGCGCGCCGCCCGTGTAAATATTTGGTTTGCTTTTTTTGCTTCTATAATTGAAAGAAAGCGATAAATTGAAACTGCGGTAATATAAAATATAAACGTAATTCGTTTAAAAACAAGTCGACGACGAAGTCTAAGTACATTGTGCAAACGATTAGATATTTATACGGTTGAATTTGCAGCTGACAATGTGTGTCCTTTGTACATTTTCAACTTCGTGCTTAGGAAATCAAACATTTTGCATGAACGAAATTATTTCAAATTTACTTATCTAACTAGAACGTATCGTGATATTAAAGTGTTAAATTTAAATATAAATAAACATTTAACGATAAACTTTGAATACCAACGCATGACTTGGCAATATACGTTTCGACAAAAGGTATATTTAAACTATTCATAAATGGATCTATCCCCAAAGGAACGCAAATAAACGATAATTTAAAATTAAACGTATTTACTCTTTTACTGTTTTTGCGGGTTTTCATATATAATATTTATAGTCATTTTCTCATCACGCGTTTAAATCGAATTAGAATAATGTATGTATAAAAACACGCGTTTATAAGCGTTGCCAACGTATAATTATATTTTAATCGCGATCGAAAACAGTTTAACAAAATTGATAAACGTTATTTATATCATCCCTGACATTTATTTTTACAGCTGTTTCGCCTCTGTGAATTCTGCTATCATAAATGTACAGCGGTGGGAAACAGCTTACAGAACTCGATATTAGTACTGATCTTTGTTGGTGATATTCGTCAAGTATATTGCATCTTAATTAAACTCGATATTAGCAACGTATGAGCAATAAGCCGAAATTACTTTCGCTGGAATTATCATAAGATGAATTAAAATGCGTTAATCCCAGCTTAATTTAAACAATATTACATCGAGCTAATTAAACACGCTCGTATCGATTTTTGTCGCTATGCACCAACGTCGGTTACACGCCGAAGCTTTATTTGAATACACCGAAACAAGACCCTGCATGAAAGTCCTATTCTTAATTCCCGAGTAAACGACGAGCAACTTTGCGTTTAGAGTAATTAAAACAGGATTGACGATACGTTGAATCGGTTTAAAAAATGCCACATAAATTTGTGTAAGAATCCGTGAAATAAAGCTCGACACACTAGACGAAATTTAAAACTGTTTTGAATCTCAAAAATAGTATTAAATTAGGAGCTAATAGCTTTAATATATTCTGATATTTTAGATCCTGATTTGAACCTTGAAATGTCTAAATTTTTGACGTTTAGGTTCTAAGAGATTCAAGCAGGATGAAGAAAATTGATAAAAATAAAAATAACTGAGAAAAGAACATTATACCCACAGGGAAAAATATCAATGCTAAATCAACAGTGTATACTCAATGTTATTTTCGAAATGTTAATTTGAATTATTACATTGACTCAGTGTTAATTCAACATTTCTAACTTAAAAATATGAGAATAAACTTGAGTCAATGTTGAGTCAATGCTGATTTAACATTGATATTTTTCCCCGTGCACTGTGAAAAACAGTCTTGCACTGTAAAAATGTACAGTTCTGGACTGTACAGTCGACACTGTTATAATTCTAAAATTTTAAGGACACTAATTAATTTTCATACGTGTTATTTTATTTTACTTATTAGTATTATTCTTAACAAATGAAGAATTAATCATTTGGCATGTTGTAGCAATAGTCCAGACTTATTTTGTTTTATATTTAAAGACCTATTACTTTTTTTCAGACGTCTATTTTTTTAAAGTCCAGATTGTTAAAGCAACAGTTCATTTTTTCAGTGTATAAACAAAATATTATACATATACATTAAATACAACAAAATGCTAACATTGAAAACCTAGACTAATATATTTAGACAAGTTTAACCAACTAATAAAATAGAAAATATAAATTAATCGAACAAATAAAACAAAATTAGGTCTTACACTTTCAAATTAGGGTTAAAATATAGATCAGATCCTGTTTTAGAGATTTCGAGGTTCAAACCAGGGTCTTGATTTCGACTCGGGCCATTACCGCGCCTTAAATTTGGCTTTGTCAACTCCCGGCATACGACCGAATCATCCCGGCGAACCGCGGATACACGACGAATCAATTTCGGGCGAATCAAAATTCATGAATAACTTGAATAATTAATAAAGTGCAAACCCCTTGAAAATATGTGTGTAAATGTTGCAGTGGTCAAGGAAAAAAGGATATCAAATTTTGTCTTGTCATGAACAGCGCTTAAAGCCAAACCAGTAGGCGTTTCATGAATAGCCAACGAATGTAAATAGGCGCAACGTATTGAAAAAAAGCCGCGGTCCAGATATTTGAATAATGCATTTCATTGTGTACCAAGTTTCATGCATTTCACGAATCTCCTCCTCAACCGCAACGATACATAGTTGGGCTACTATATGAGTTAGATTATTCGTTACGCAGGCTATTACAACAGGTATTGTGCTTATACTGATACACCTTCATACCTTATCACTTGTTCAGTAGCTCTAAAACAATGCCATTGTTAACTCGAATAATGCAGTTACACCACTATCTCGTACTTTTGATAAGTTCAACTTGAAAACGCACGCCCGCGCCGTTCTCGAAAATAAAAATTATTCGTAACCCGGCGTTGGTATCTTTCAATTTCGAGCCGCCAATTTGTTCGCTGGACAAGGAAACAGAACGAAAAGCGCTATCTTATCAGCGGCAAGATTATCTCATCATCTTGAATCGAGAATTATACGGACGGAGCGAGTACGCGTGTATAAATCAATAGACCAAAACGTTCGACGTTGAGTCATAACTCGTCAAAGAACAATAAAGCGAATCGAGTCTAATAATTCAAGTCGAATTTGTTTACCATAAAAGTTTATGGTTACCAGCGAGCTTAAATTGGCCTATGATTCTCGTAGTGGGGTGCAATTCGGATCGAAATTTATCTTTTCCTTTCTTTTTTATTGTTCGAATTTATAGGTTTCACCGAGAGTATCTGAGCGGTATCGGATTTTGTACGAATATTGATGAACGGTGGCACGGCTTAGGCTATATTTTGTGCGCATTCCGGAGCAAAAAACGACTGTTTGTAGATACTTTAATTCGATTGATGGAAAGAGATTGTTTTGCTGAAATCCGCCTAGTCTGTGTTTAAATCAAAGTGTCTCTATTTCGGCGCGAGATATAATGCATCGCGCGTCGATTGATTTCGCCTCTGATTGTCACCAGAACAAACACAAATAACAATTATCAGGGCCGTGTCCCGTAATGGAATTCAACCGGGCCGCTTTAAAAATCGACAATGTCTAATACATTCGTGATCAGCCGGCGGTGTTCGGCGTCAAGAACGTGCATAATTTGAAGTAAAATGGTAATTAATTAGTACTTCCAATGGCAACGCGCAATGTCCGCCTATTCGCTTTAGGAATTAAATGGCATTGTTATTCGCGATACTGAAATCCCGCTGTGCTTTGCGACAATTATAATATCCCGCGCGTGTATATCCGCGTGCTAACAAAGTGCTTTATTAATGCTCCATCTTTCTCCCACCTAACCCCTTAATTGGCTAATATACGCATCGCGATAACAACGCGATGATAGTCTACTTTCGTGTCTATTAGTCAGCGATCACGACGCTCGATTTATTGCCCGTATTTTTTTATATTTGATCGTTCGAAATACCCACAGACCGACAAACATTAGACGTTTCATAAACTCAGAATACTCGGTGCGACGTGGACGTTCAGTGTACATAACTGATGAACAGAAACGTCTGCACCGAGAAAATGAGGAAAATCGCACGTAGTATATATATAATTTATTAATTAAAGTTGTGTGTACTTTATTCAACCAAATATTGCGCAATATCCATCTTGTGCGCCAAAAATGTTGGTTTGTTAATGTTATTATTTATATAATATTACTTATGTGAAATACTGTATGTTCGGGTAAGTAGTTTCACTGACAAATTTTAAGATTACAATATTTGGTTTTATGTGTAATATTACACTGAGAGAAATAATGTATTAAATATTACAACGTATACGATGAATCCTAAGACGGCAGTGTTATACAGTGATAACTGCATAAAACGTTGTAATATGTGTTGAAAATGTTTCAATAAATGCAACTCACGTTGTACTTTTTAAAACTGACATTGTGCTTATTGAAACTTTTTTTACAATTATCACATTTTAACACTGCCGTCATAGGACCATCGTATACGTTGTAATATTTCATACATAATTTCTTTCAGTGTAAGTCATGAGCATATGATTGTAATTACTTTGACTTACAAAGAAATATAATGTCTAGGGGCTTTTGTGACTAAATATTATGTTTGATAATATTTTTATTTAACTTTAAAATTACACTCGTGGTATATTGCAATCTATTTATAGGTTGTAAAGGGTTATTCCCTCTATAAGTGAATTACTATACGATATTTAAAACATTGTAGTTGATTAAATAACTATACTTTTGTTATGTTGTAGACAATTTGAAATATGGATTTAAATTAACGTTTGATTGTGATATAATTGTCGTAAGTTATTATTTGCTACAAATTTTACAGATCAATTATCTACTATTTATTATAATAGTTACAAATAGTAATGTAACTGAAGGGCACTTAAGTGTATATCATCATTTGCACAAATGAGTGCAAATTTAAATTAAATTTTAAAAATCAAAAAATTAAAAATTTAAATAATTTTTATTCAATTATTGTTCTTTATAATTTTGTTAGTTTTCAAATTTAATTTTAAATATTTATATATATCGAGGATATATACATAAGTGTCCTTTACTTGTATCTACTATTTGTAACTATGTGTATTAAATAGTAGAAAAATGGTCTGTAAAATTGGTCGCAAATAATACCTATAATTTTAAATATTTTTGAATATTTTTATGTTGTTAGAATTATCTGATAAATTCAACGACTTTAAATTTGTTTAAGATTATATTGTAATACGGTAGAATAATAATACTGTAAATATTGTAAAAATTATATAAGAAAGAAAAAATCAATTATTTTAAAAATAATTGAAATTGCAACAGATCAAAATAGATTTTCTGGTATTAATTTTAGGCAAATCAATCCAGAATAAAACCCTCCCTTTCTATTATAAAATTACATTATTTATGTTTGTTTACTTTTTCGCATGGAAATAAACGTTGAAAACTTCTGATACATGTATGTAAATACGTTGAAATCATTTGTATTTTATAATATATTTGATACTCTTATAATAGGACAATTAAATGAAAGACTATGAAATTTACAATTTCAAATCCCTTTTTGAAATTGTAATATGAAAACATTGTCACAGATACGTAATAAAGTTATTCAAGTGCATTTATTGGAAGAATACTATTCATACACAATATCATAAATATTACAAACTCAGTTGCTATCAATAAAAATTACAAAACAATTATCAAAAAACAAGGATACCTGTTTGAAATTCAAATCCAAATACCTGAATTAAATGAATAAAGGTGAATCCTGTAATTAAAATGATTGCAATTAACGAAATTCGCTAGCAATTAATTTTATTTCAAAAAGCCTGCAGATTTTTAACATAAAACCCGTATAATATTACTGAATTACAAAAAAACGTATTTACTTTCACACAAACTTTACAATATTTATATTCAAATCAAATGTAACCGCTAAAGCCTAACGCGCACGAAGGATCCATTAGCAATTATTTATTGACCGTAATTGCTGGAGAAAAATTTGCAGACAATTCAAACAACGGAATAATGCGTATAACAATGTACGTGAAATATTAAATTGACATACAAATTGCATATTATCAGGTCCCGTCCCTATGCTGCTTGAATACCGAGAAGAATAATATCTCCGCTATAAATCATTATTATTCGACCGCACCCTTGACACGGCTTCTGCCACGGCGTAGATCATTTCTTCCGCGTCTGCGAGGCGAGGGTGCAATGAGACCGCAGGAGCAGGAAACGCGACGAGACAAAGCGATAAAGGAAAGAAATTCAAGTTTGCATTTATTATAACTTATCGAGAAAATAGATTCTGCGGGATAAGAGGGGGGAGGGGGGGTAGTGTGATATACCGCCAACGTATATTTCGATTATTATAATTTTCGCTATTCATCAGCGGCGGTCTAAAATTATTTATTAAATTCAAACAGACGAATAAATTCGCAAACAGGGTGGATTCGGTTGTTTTTGTTTTCCGTCCCGCGGGCATCTGTAAATTCAACTTTGCGAAGCGAGCGGAACGCGCGTAGCCGATGTATCAATTTCAATCCCAAAGACGGCACGGAAACGCAAAATTTATGCCAACAAAGTGCAGCCGAAACACACGCCATAGTTGCCGAAATATTTCGAATACTTTGCCAGGTAGCTAAGTATGATTTCAGAAACGCTCCAAAGTGCCTGTATTAAACTCCGAGCCAAACTGCTGCGGAAGTTAATTACGTGTGAATGCCTTTGAGAAAAATTTGCATAAATCTCTTTTTCCCGTCCCGCCTTTGCCCGCGAACCCGGTTGATATTATTAATGGAATTAACCTCGACGGGTTCCCTCCATCCGTATATACATTCACGCGCGTTTCTCCTTTTTCACGGGGACGCATAATATGGGTAAATAATTGCATCGAACATCGAATTATATCACGATCGCACTCTAATTCGTGAGCCGCGCGAACCTGATAATTGGTTTTACGGATGAAATGCGCGGGATAAAGGTCGACGTGATAAAATACACGAGCTTCGTCGAGCGACGCTGATCCATCTCGATCGTTTTGTTCGACGGCGGCTGTAATTTATGAGCCTCGTCTGGAATTGTCGACGAGGGGGCAAATATCGCGGATTACTAATACGCGTCGAATGTCTTTCAAATCCGGTAACCGCGTGTTCTAGGTGTTGCCGTCATTCGGCTCGTAAAGTACGTTCGCGTTTAATTGACTGGTACATTCTTCCCGCGTGTTCGCCTTCGAGTACATACATTTTTATCTCGTAATTCCGCGCATCCCGAAACAACCCGTGCAAACTTCCGAATCAAATTCACGTTCGTCCTGTAGAATGAACACCGCGCTTTATTTCGCTTCGCTTTTTGTCTCACGAAACCTGCGTTCGATTTTGTTACTCCCAGTCACGGCATCGCGCGAAGGACGTACACAGAGAAAAAGATTCGATAACTGTTATGAAATATATTTTTGAATAGGCGCAACCACATATATGATAATATTTATTGCTTGGAATTTGATTTTTATGTCGCATGTAATTAACTATTAATAAATATGATAA
>JABFQC010001166.1:0-20697 GCA_022817085.1 Psilanteris sp. ZL-2020 | reverse complement strand
GACTAATGTTTATAGTTTGATTGATTCATATTCATATTTGTATACGGTACTGAAATAAATTATTCATCTAAGAACAACAAAACTTTGTTGAAAGGTATTTTATCAAAATATGACATGTAGATTTGTATTACCTTCATGCATATACAGGACATATTGAATAATTTATTTTTATGAATACAGATAGTACATGATCACAAAAAATAACATTATAAAATAAAATATATAACATATATATACATAGTATTTGCATATATGTCAATAATTTATATATCATATTATTTGTTTCATTAATTTATTGATGTGCATTTGGATTTTATTAATAATTCGCGGCCTTGTACACGTTAACATATATTATTATATTCTTTTATTTTTATTAATACTAATATATTCCGCTTTTAGGTTACATTCAATTTTAATACCAACATTGTCACGGTCAATAATTATTAAACGTTTGACTGAAAAAAAAAACTAAACGAACAAAAACATAAGACGTGAAAATACCCAATTGCATTTATCGGTGATAAAATTTGCTGGAACACTAAGTCTTAACTTTTGAATTATTCAATATTATCAGTCGACTATTCTGTTTCTTTTGGAGTCTTTCCGGAAAAAGAGATTATAATAAACTGATCACCGCTATCGTTTTCGAAACTTTACTTTGATTACCTTGGAAACGTTCCAAAAGCTCCACCGATAACATTCGCTTGAATAAAAATCCGTAGCGTCCACTTTTGCGCCGAAATTATTTATACGAATTGTGTAATACAGATCCCATGGAATTGTTTCGATTACGCGCAATCTTCTATCAGATTTACCATTTAAATTTGGGATAGTTATAACTATTCATTCGCGAGTGCAATTATTCCGAATGTCAGCGTTCGCTTCCGACGGCCCTCACGGGATTGCATTCAGACGATTTTCTTTCCAAACACAGAAATCTTGCACCTATTGTGTTGTTGCTGAACAGCGAAGTAGAAATTATCAACTTTGATTCGTAAAGATAATACTTAAATTTGTTTGATTTTTCTTCCCTTACCTGAATAGAAATAGCAATTTTAATGGAAATAATCAATATGACGTTAATATCACGTTTTTTGTGTAAAAAGTTTGTATTTAAAACAATATGATAATAAACGGAGCGCGCATTAAACATAATATTTTTGTTGTTACGATGCGAAACGCGAATAAAAATAACATTTGAATCGTATAATAATTTAAAGCTCACTTAACGATATTGTTTTGAAAAAGGATGGAACTAAGATGCAGCTTTTTTGTGTTTTATTTTAAGATGCAAGAATTTTTTACGCTTCATCTTGAATTTTTCTTCATTTTTATTTTAAAACGTTAGAGTAAGAAAGTCATATATAAAATATCACAATATGCCATCTTTTGTTTCATTTCGCTTGATAAACGTCAACGTAAACGAAGAAAAGTATCAAAGTACCATAAATCGTGTCCAAATGCTTTTGGAATTCGCTTTTTAAATTAAATTTAATATACGAAACTGCAGACTATTTGCTAAAAAGTAAAAAGTTTGGCTTCATAAAACTACCAAACATATGAAAAGTGCACGAATTTTGTAGAATAATATCACGCATGCTGTCAATATCCGAAGAATATGCTTCCTTTTTATTATAAAATATATATTTTTATTATACGCGCTGTACTGTAAATTTTCAATGTAATTAAATCAATTTTAATAACGTTTTTCGATTAAACGATATTTAATCGCTATGACAAGCATAATTTGCTGTTACGAATATATTCAACAAAATTTTATTTAAAATCAAATAACCACCAGTATAGGAAATTTTCAAAAGAACTACACAAATCAGTAAGCAATCCAATTGGTCTTTTTGTATACGTTCAAACGGGTATCCATTTCAATTTTCCTTTCGTCGATTTTGTTGCATCGAGATTATTCGAGGACTTAAAGAATAATCTTTGTAAACGTAGCCGAACTGGTCGAAATTCGAGTCGCCCGTCAGGCGACCTTTGAGATCCTAATTAGCCGAAGTTGAATATGTGGTTTGAGGAAGACCTTATGATGGATTACTCTCCATCCGGTTTGAGTATTGTTTGTAACCGTGTTAGTAATGCAGGTGGTGACATATCTAACACTTCGATGCTCACAATAAGTTATGTGCTATGTGTGTAGTGCTTTGGATAGAAATGATGGATACATGGTTACGAATTGTATATGCATTTGGGTCATGTTACTCCTTCGTTTCATTACAGAATCAGTTCAATTGTAGTGGATTGGCGAATGGTTGAAATAGTTGAATTGTGTTTCATAATCTGTAGCGAAATTTCATACATTTCCGTGCTTCAGAGATTCTCCGTATATTAATATTATTTGTTTAAACACGCGTTTAATCTTTTTTGTAATTATTTAAATTTTTATAAAACCTAATATAAACGTTTCAGAATGAATTTTATTTGACTATTATTCTATACAAATACAACTAGAAACATTGTGTTTTATATTTGATATTATTTGTTTAAACAATGATTATTGATCTTTCTTGTAATTTCGTTCGTTTGTTAACTGAAAATATATAAATGTAAAAAATAATTTCAGTTTGACAAGAGTTAATGGAATTCATTTAATTTATTATTCTGTCAATAACGAATTATACTGACTTTTAAGTTTCATATATAACATTCGTAAACAATTATATAAAAAATATAATAATATTTTTATTTTTAGAATTGGAGTAAAATTAAATTTTTCATTTTTATTTCATTATAAGAGAGAAATACTCCCTTTTTTACAATTTTGATTTCTACATTTAAAATCAAAAGACTTGTGTGTATATACTCGTTCAGGAAAAAAAACAATAGGTTATTGCAATTATATTAGTATTATTTTAGTATTAGTTTATACTTGTATTATCATAATAAACAATAAATATGATTACATTAATCAAATCAATTTGTTCCATCAACCATATTAGTATGTTTATCATGTTCATTTATGTTTACAATACATATATGCTTACTAGAAAAATATATTATTCGTGTAATGAAAATACACCTCGATTGATTTTAACAAAATAAAAAAATACTATGAACAAAAGTGTGTGGTTTTCAGAAGTATACTAATATTATTATAAGTTTATCCTGTTTTTATTATAATGAAATAATCGCAGTCCTTACAATAAACTAAAAAAAAACCTTAAGTATGTTTAGTTGTCTCATAAATAACTATATCTGTATATATATATATATATATTATTTATACGTATATTAAATATTTATGCCTACTTATACGCCAGACAAACACTTTTTCCGTGTATTACAATTTCACTTGTCGATTTAATAATTTGTAACCATGAATCTTGCAAAATTAAATTCTTATAAATTATACCTATATAGTATTATGTAAATAATACTTATTGAAGATTTAGAATTTATTAATGCATAAATTAAAACTTTTGCATTTGAATTGTTCAATACTTAAATTTACCAATTTATAAGTTTAATATGGATGCTACGACTATTTTTGATATAATTATGATAAAAGATGATAAATTTATAGTGATGAATTTAAGATAATCCAAACTGATTCATTAGCTATAATTCATTGAGGATAATCCATTGAAATTAATTCAATGTTGGGGATCTATATTGAAAAGAATAAAACATAACTATATATAGATGATTATTCGCAATGATGCTCACTATTTTGCAATAAAAATCATTGATTTAAAATGGAACCCTTTGTTTTGAAGTGTCTGGACGAAATGGTAGTATGCAAAAAAATTAAACGAACTTAAAAACAAAGCTTATTACGATTAATGCCGATAATTAATGCACGGTAAGATACTAAGGGATTCATGTTTGCACGCATAATGCTCTCGATATTCAGCATACAATTTTTAATATGAAGCTTTAATCGAAATACAATTTCGTGATAATAAAATCATGAAAAGTTTTATCTTAAATAAATTAAGTCAAATATTTATAATCACGCATCGACATTTATTGTTAAAAAAACTTTCAATGTACGTAAGTGTAGTATATATATACATATATGCTTATACATGATAACAAGAGCTTATATTAATACAAATTTATTATGAATAAATAACAGTTTTTCTTTAACGTGTTTATTCTCAACCTTAAATATAACTGCATAAACATCCCTCTAAATTTACACCACTAAGCGTGTAACCACGGCTTTTAGCCCTTAAACCTAATAAGATTATGTTATTAATATCCTTGCTCTCGTATTGGGTTACAAGAACGCGATCGCGATCGACGTGGGTTCTAAGCGTTCAAACTAGTATATTTAAAACGATTCGCCATTCGTGACTTTCAGCAATGTAAGATAAAGGATGAATTATCGCTTGAAACAAAGAGAGGAATAATGTTGTAAATATAATTTATTTATAAATCAAACTTAATTGCATTTCATTTTATTAATATTAAAAATATTTAATACATGTTCAAATTCATATTATATGTATTAAATATGTCTAGCAGTAAATTCAAATGAAAATTAGCGTTATAAAAATAATAAATCGTTGCTATATAATCTTATGAACACTTGTCTTAAACTCTATGGAAATTTTGTAATTAGAGCAAAAGAAATAATATTCCAATATAAGTTCTATTTAAATTGATTTTAATTTAAATTTAAATAGAAAAGTGATTATCGTTATTATAATGCTACAAACAAAAGCCCATAATTAATTAACATAATGGATTTATTAACAACTGCAAATATAAGGTACAACAATATTTTAATTACTTTATTTACTTGTATAATTAATAAACATACTCGAATATGTTTAAATCAAATAACTTCTAACGAGGCGTTGCAGTTAAAAATATTCAATTAACTTTCAATAGAAGGCATTATTATTATTACAGTGCACGTAAACATTTGATGGTCGTCGCAACTATAATTGCCATTCATTTGACTGAAAATATATTTTCACCAAACATTGACATAATTCGTTATGACTGTAATCACTACTTTTAGCGTGTGCCTCCTAATTTATTTTCAATTTAAATTGTAACCTGAAACTTGCTTCGTTCATTTTTCACTGTTTTATTTCGTTTGTTTGTTATTCACATAAATTTGCTCGTTAAACCACAGCGTAATGTTTATACATTTTCGAGATTGGAATAAATATTACTTATTAGCAGAATATTACTAAACTTGTATTTCTATATTAAGCATAAACTATATATTATTATAAATTAATTTCATACCGTTTCATGGTTGCTTTTTGAAGAAAATATGATGTTGCGTATAGAAAATAAAAGCTGAATAATTTGTTCGTACTTTTCTTTTAAAAACACAATTTTTAACGCAAATTATATATTATGCAATTTTGTTGCCGTGTGTGGGTTTTGACACATCATTTTATATAATTCAACAGAACAGACGAGTCAGCGAGGAAAATATTGAAAGAGATGTATTTCCGAATATAAGGGGCATAGACGTATAGTCTGCAAGACGATAATAGAATTTTCATGTAATCCTACGTAATTCCCCTGCGGTGGCGTTGCAGTCCGGGTTGAAACCCGCGGGATACGTAAGGGACAAAGTTGCGGGCTTTTAAATCCCCTCGGGGGTTAATTGGGCGCTGTTTTGACACAAGACACATTCGTAGAAAGGAGTTCATTACAACGTCTCATTTCGCCAATGTTAAGTTATCTTCGACACAACCTTTCTGTGGACCATTCGCTCGGCTGACTGTATCAACCACGGCCGGAAACGCACCAACAGAAATCAAATTGGAACAGGAAACGCCATACTTTGTGTGCTTTGTCGGGAACAGCTTGTGGCGGCATCGTCTAATCAAATTTTCAGATAATCGACATTCAAAGTTTAGACTCCATGTCGTTGATTTGCCCAATTTGGCATATACTTCAGCTTTGATTGTTTTTTTAAATGCCTGGAAGTTACACATCAGTGACATTGGTATGGTTTGTTCTCAGAGGTTGTTAAAAAAAGTATTGAAAAGTATTGAATAAGCACGGAGTGTGAAATTCCATTAAAAATTGCAGGCAGTTTCATAAATGTTATTAAACGGAAGAAACTCAAAGACGAAACAATAGTGTTAAAAATGACCAAACTTTGCAAGTAAATATTGACGAATGTTGGTAAATAATACGAATGTTTACTTTAAAGTTCGGCAATTTTAACGGAACTTTTATTTGTCCTTGAGATACTTTGTGTTTAATAATATTTACTGAACTCACAGTAATTTTTAATCAATTTTTTCTACTTGTGCAAAATTGTCACTTGAAGCGAAAAAATATAATTTGTCAGGGAAATAATGAACTGCATATTTGTTATGTTGATTGAATTTTTGTTTTCAAATTCATTTAGTTTATATATTGATATTAAGATATAAAGTAATAAAATGAATATTTATGCCCGACTTAATAGATTATTAAATATGCTCGACTTGTGAAGATTCAAGATCAGGTTTATTCTAAACTACTGTAATGAACAATCATAGTAGATTCAGTTATGCAAATATTTTCGAGGCAAAGTCTGAGACAGAATGGAAATAATTTATTATTATATATTTCATTTTTTGTGTAAAATAAATTGTATGCTAATGTAAAATAGTATAAACATTGATTAAACATTTTATCAACATTACCTTAAAAATTATTTAGAAAATAATTATAAATGTAGATATGTAGAAAGGGAGAGAGAAACACCATCATATTTTTTCTTCTGCAATTGCAATTCTATATTTCGGAATATTTACAGTTTAACAAAACAGGAGTTTTAAAATATGTCTGTTAATTTCGTCTAACGTTCTTCAAAGTTTCCTGAAATTTATGAAATGCCAAATATTTGTTTCGCAGCAATCTTTAGAACAAAGTTGTAGATGTTCGGTTTCCTATAATGTTATCTAAAGTATTCCATTAGTATTTGAACTATTATCAAAATTGTGTACTTGAACCTACGATGAAAATATAGTGAAAGGAAATTTCTCATAGAACTGATCTGTATTTCAACTTTTAATGTATACCCTATACATCTAACATTTGTATGCAATGAACTGGTAAATATATCATTGTCAAAGATATCTGCTCTGCAATCATTGTATGTTGAACAGGCAATAAAATAATCGATACGTGTCGAGCACTCTCCCTATAAACAGAGGTTAATAGAAAATTTAATATATATTTAATAAATTAGTTGTAAACTTACATTATTGATTTACTTTTCTAATATTTAGAATCCAATTTTTCAAGTATGTCATTCATTATTTATAACAACAAAATTATATTATGTTTTAATTTATTTATTATTTGTACTGACGTTTTTACTATTTTTAAATTTTTAAACAAATTTTGACTATCTCATTAAAAACAACATTATTTATATAAAGATTGGGTTGAGAATAAAATGGTATTACTATATCTACTACAATTAACTTAATTTGTTTTTTCTATTATCATTGTATTAAGACATATAATAACCAAATATCTACAAGTAAATTACTTGTTACATATACAAGTTACTCATATATATCGCGCAGCAATAATATTAACCAAAATTGCATAATCACGATCGTAATCAAGATCAAGATTGCTGTCGTATTTATACTATACCATCATACCAACTTAAGAGCCACCTGGCAGTTTTGCGGTATGATACATTTTAGAATATGTAAACGATATGATCGCATTAATTTGTCATGATTTAGTAAAACTGATTAAATATACATATTTTTTAGACGTATCTTTCGCACAACCGTATATAAATACACTATTAACATATAATTTATTATGATAATTTGTGTACAATTATATATAATTATATATAAGTTATCATTATTCTGTTTTGATATTATAATACTTCAATAAATATTTAAACGTATCCAGCATCAGATTATAATTTATAATAGAGAAATAACTGTTGTTTTCTACTGGCAATACAAAAATATATATTATATCTTCTCTATTAATTTATACTTGATTTCAATTTATTTGTAAAATCATTTATTTTACTGATACGCATACATAAACAATCCTTTTTCTAACTGTTTTATAGAATAATCCATTCATTAAACATTTTAAGAATAACTGTCATAATTGCGGTAAAAATAAGTAAAAAAATTACTAAGTAATTACAAAATGCAAATATCGTGATGCAATGTAACGTAAAACTGAAATTGAATTCATTAGTTACGATCCAATTTTATGGCATCAAAATTAATATTTGCTTAAAAAACTAATCACGTTTAAAATTGAATACAAAAGTGGTATAATATTTTACGATCCACGAAGGACTAATTTCGATGTGGATTGTTACGACGTATCTCGCGATCGTTATAACAGTTTATCAAAAAAGGTGACGTTGGAGCTAATACGTTTGTTGTCATTCTTAAACGAGAAATTGGACGAAAAGGGTGAAAATAGGGACGCGCGACCCAAAAGGTAATAAAAAGCAGCAAAACCACTGATCGCTACATACAAATAGAGGAACGTTGTGGAAAATTATGCTTTGGAGTGCAAAACAAAAAATCGTATTATCGTCTGCCACTTTGTCTATATATATATATATATAAATGGTGTGTGTATATACGAGTACACAAACACACATTTATATCCCCGTGGAATAATACAAAAAGTCGGAAATGCGACGATGACGACTACGATTGTCGACTTCACGAGGTACTTTCTTCATCGTCGCAATCTTTTCTGAGAAAACTTCCTTTATGCACGGACAGACGTACACAGCATCCTGGCGAGTGGACGCATAAACTTCACCTGTTGTCATTTCATCGTTGAAAATCGAATTCTGGACAAACACGACAAATAATTTAACATACAATATTTTCAGAGCATAGTTTTGGCTCTCGGCTTTTACGCTTTTTTATTATATATTCTCTACTCTTGTTTTCATTTTGTGGATCAAGCCCGAAACATTCGGCCAATACGAAATTGTGTATTATTTGGAAAATCAATGCAAGTACTCGAAATGTTTTTCGGCGGAATGCAATTGTCAATGATATTTTACAAAATTTAAATAACAATATTGTTTCGGGTTGAAATAGATCATGATTTTTGAGTTGTGGCTTTTTGAAAATAAATGAGTTTATGGGATATGACATTTATTGCACAAAAATCAAATATTGATTGTGAATTGGCCTTACTATTCGCTTAGATATCAAAAATTTAGTTTGTCTACATGTTTTAAAATGTATTAAATTTATAATTTTTTTATATTTATTTTGAAATAAAATGAAATTTATTTCAATGTATAGTAGACAAATTTAATATTATATTCCTTTACTTATTGTAAAAATTATTATTATTATTACTATCAATTTTGATTATTATCTAACATTAAAATTAATTATTATTTAATAAAATACTATGTTTATATATATATATATATTACAAATGCACATATACAATGTAAATATTTGTATCCAAAATAGTTATTTATTAAAATATCTACACTTTATTAGTTTAAATAAACACTAATTGATACATTAAATGTATTACGTATAATGGATAAGAAATAAAAATAAAAAATAATATATCAAAATAACCACATAACAAGTAATTATTACATCATTTGTATCAAAGGACTACAACCGCATTTGGCGTAATATTATATTTACATTATTATAAAATGTATGCATTCATAATAAACTGCATAATATTGAAAGTTAATACATATGTACTAATTGTAAATGCAATATTAAAACTGTATTGACGAGAAGCAAGTTCTTTTCATAAACGCTTATTAAAATTAATATATACATATAACATAACATGAATTAAAATCCTACGTTCGCTAATAGGCAAATACCTAAGATCCAAATAATCTTTCAGCCATACAGGTTTTACCTGAGGCGCAATTGTGTAAATAACGATAATAATAATAATATATGTAGATTATCATAAATGTACAATCGTTAATCAAAATTCGTATAACCGAGAATCAAAGAATTTACGTTAAATTTTGTATCACGAACGAAATAAATATGGTATAAACATTGGAAAAGTTGCAGAAAGTCCTCCCAAAGGATTTTCGAACAAAAAGTCATGTTTATTTGTGGTAAAAGTTGTTCAGAAAAAGGTCGTGAAAGTATTGAAGACGAACATCGATCTGGGGGTTTATCAAAATCAACTAATGAAGAACTCCTACAGTAAAATCATAGAAACGGGTGTTTCAGAATCAGTGTAATCTGTGTAAATTTCTTAAGAAATTAGAATCAAATTTGTAATCTTGAAAATGTATTTTCTTGTATCATTTCAATGGGCAATTTGAAAATTGTCAAATACAAGTTGCGTCAACTAATTCGAAAACGCATTGAATTACAATTATCAAGTAGATGCCGTACAATGTTTCTAATGAGGTAAACTTTCTAAAATGTATAATTACAGATGAAGAATGATGGGTTTGCGAATATGGAGAATAAACCGAAGCAAAGCGAAACGAAGATCAAAGTTCCTCTTGGAGTTTTCTTCGATTATAAAGGTTTAACGCAATCGTGTATCTAACAACAGAGCATACCATAGAATATAATTTAATAACCCTTATACACGTAACTGATGTAAGATTAAATAACCAGTTTTGCTCTATAAAATATACATATACAGTAAATATTTTACTAGTACAAATAATATTACTGCAACAAGTTCTTGGGAAGTACTAAATGGGTATTAGTTTTGATGATATCGATTTTTGGTAGTTTCGAGGTATTTTTCAATCTTTTTACAGTGTTGTGTAATCTCATAACGACTATTTGCTTTATATAAGTATATAGAAAATGGATAAGTAATCGAACATCAAAAAAAGCTTATGCAAAATAACTGCGAAGCAAACAATTAATTATAATGTTACTGATAATATATTATTTTTAAATTAGCGATTATTTTGTAATATTTTATGTTTTACAGTTATATTCATATCGTGCATATATATATAAAGAAAGTAAAACATTTGTTAAAATGAAGTTATTAAGTTCTTCAAATGTAAAGAACTATAAAGTACTTCAAAAGGTTTAATCTTCTTCTTTTCAACGGTCTTAGATGATATTTTTAACTTTATATCCACACCTAAAGAACAGTTCCTTAAAAAGTGATTCAAAGAATATATTATTTGATCTTCTTTTGATTTTGTTAATGACATTATTAATAATATATGTTTATATTGAACAAAATTTTAAATGCAGTCTTTCATTATAAAGTTCTATATAATAAAAAGACATTGTCATTACAAAAATGATTGCTAATTTTATAAAGACTAATAATACTACTTTTTAAAAAAAATATAAACAAAGGCAACTTTGGATCCTATAACATTAGTATTATATTACAAATTGTATCGATACGTTTGAAATTGTAAAATATGGCTATATAATTTAATTATTCAAAGTAATATTTCAATAAATTGAAGTTTTTATATTATTTATTAGTCTTCATTTATAGCTGTTAAAGTGGAATATTCATTTCCATGAGTAAACGCTTAAATGAAAATAAAATTCTAACTCTGAAGCGTTAATTTTATCCGAAGCAGACCCTTTCAACCTTTATCAAAATTTCCAATATTTTCACCACTACAAGCATGATATGGGAAATCGTATAAAGTTATTTAAACTTTACTTATTCCAGACTATTAATTATAGAGAATAACTTCTTCTATCAGAATTTATAATTAACAATAAATTGAATACAGCTCCACAAAATCAATGCGAAATATAATCATCTTAATATTATTCCTCGAATGGCAATCATAATATAATGTTAGAGTAAAAAAAGTATTACAATTGTATTGTAATAAGAGGATTAAATAGTTTTACCTAATTATCATCGTGAAAAGTAACCGCTTCGATGTATAATTTTTATTTATGATTATCAATACTTTTCATTAAATAAATATTCCGCCTTCAATCAAAAAGCATTTAAAATAATTTATAATAAACTATCATCAAATTTTATTAAGCTTTGCATTCCTTTATACACATCCGTTTAAAGGGTTTAAATATAAAAAATAAGCTTTCAGATCGGTACTCAATTATGAAAGAAATTAAACATTTCATTCGAAAGTGATAAATTTATTTTACGAATTTTACGAAATAAATTGGATGTAAGTAATTTCAAAATTAAGGGGAAAAAAAAAGAAAGCAAGAAAGAAAACAGCAAATTAGGAAGCTGAAATACGAGCTCTGTTCTATTCAAACACTTTGAATAAAATTTTAACGAGTTATTAAAACTTAGCCAAGCTTCTGCAATTTAAATGCACCGGCTCGACTGTTGACGAACAAAGTTTTGGAAAAACATATTCATATTTGTATCAAATAACACGCTGGTTACACGGAAATACATAGCTCGCACTTCATCGTCACTGTTTAACTGGCAAAATAATTCTATTCATAAGTGGAAACAATTTTCGGAAAATAAACGTTTTTAGCAGTATTCTTTTTTGTCTTTGTTTTATAACTGTTTGCAAAATGACCATTCGTAAATTTTGCATTTAGAGAATATTAAACATCGTATTACGAAGACAGTTGACGTGTGTACACCATATATATATACCTATATATATATATATATATAGATAGATATATGTCAAAATTAAAATAGTTTAGTGTCATGCAAATTAACTTCGTAAGTGAAATTTTATTAAATTGTATTAATGTGCAGATCCTCTTCATTTATGCTCAAACTATTTGAACGTTAATTTATAGTCAGACATCTGTTAAATTAACATAAATTTTAATTATTTCGCTTAAAATTTAAAACAAATTACATACTTATTTAACATAATAAATACATTTTGTAATGGTTTATTGATCGTGTTTTAATACATTTCATCTTTTGTACAGGAAATCTTTTTAGTAAATAACAGAATAATTCTTAAAAAAAATGAAGACTTTTAGACTATACTGTTACAGCTACATCTCAAGAGAGCAAAAGTGATTCTTCGTTCAATAAGGAAGCATGACAAGCGTTAATTCTGAGACACCCTGCACGTGTACAAAAAGGACGAGATAGCAAAAACTATAAAGAGGGAAGAAAAAAAGAATTTGATCTTCGTAACGGTGTTTACGTTTCTTCGTTTTATGATAAATACGTGATAAAATAAGTTTTGAAAATATTATGATTATTATGACAAGCATATGATTCTGCACTCGTACATTTAAATTATATTTTTATGTCAAACAGATTATATAAGTATAAGCCGCAAATGTATTGTATTTTTAATAGAAATAAATAATAATACGAAGATATTGCACCTGTTGGTGGCAAACAATATTTATGATTTAATGTTCATAAAGGGCAAAAAATTTCTGAAACAACCATTTATTAACTTGTCAAAATAAATTTGATTTACTTTAATCTAAATCCAATAAAGTCTCGTCAAGTCAAACCCGAAATCTAAATCCATTTCTCTAAATCATATCCCCTTACTTTTGAAGGAATAAAAACGCAGAGAAAATGAATTCCATTGGAAGAACATTTTTGGTCCGTGCGTTTTGCAAAATGTCTCTAGAGAACAAAAACAATTCCAGTGTTACACAGGAACGTACGAAATGCGTTAATTTCGAACTGTGTGTATCTTATCGCGAAAACTACTATAAACAATTGAATTTGTGCGCGTTAACCCAAAGCATATAACCACATTACATACAAAACAAAATAGCCAAATATATACATATATATATGATATATATATAAAGAAATTATTTTTTTATTTAAAACTATATCAAAGCTCATAAACAAAAGCTCATTCGATTTTTGCCTCTTATTCATTTTAGTTTTAAAAATAAACGTACAAATTAAAAAAAAATGGCGCGTAAATCTGCACCAAACCAAAGACAAACATCTGAAATTAAAAATCCGCTCGGTTAAATTTTTTCCGTCGCTGTTGCGAACCTTTAAAAATAGTATCATTCTCACGACAAGTGTCAAACTCGAGGCGTCAAAAGGGGGAAGCGCGGAAACACAAGACGTGAAGTGAGAGGACAACAAGCGAAAGAAGGATGCGAAATTGGGGAAACGGAAAAAGCTTGTCTCCATATTCGAGTTGCAAGGTGTAGGCCTGAGTATTGGTTGGGAAGGGCCGCGCTTCGCAGTCAGTCGACAGTAGCGTATCCTGCGTTGCCGTTCTTATAATGTTTTTCCAGAATAAATGGGCTTTCCGCTGGGCGAGATGATTCTATGGGGTTTCGGTTGTCATGGCAACCCTGTTGAGCGCATCGAGCGGTCGAGAGTTTCCCTGGCAAGCTCGCGTGGAAAGGAATCGCGCGCACGAGACACGAGCCCGGGACCAGGAACCCCCATAAAAACGAGTCGCGCGAATCGCATTTCACGTGAGCCATCACCGCATGGGAATTGAAGGCGCTCGGAAAACATGAGCAACGTATTCCTTTTATGTTACGGTCGTTGTGAACGCGAGGCGGCCAAATGCGGTGCCTTTTAACGAACGTCGATGTTTCGAGCCAAAGACGCTCCTATTGGAAGGAGACGAAGGAAAAAACGTCACCCTAAACGACGTTTAATTTTTTATTATGATGGGTGTGCGTGTACCTTTGTCGGATGACTTTCGGGGTTGTTAAGAATGGAGGAGTTCAAAAGTGGTTGGCTTGTTGTGATACTTCCCGGGGTCTGGCATAATTGGGAAGGAATCGGTTGCGGGCTGCGCGTTAAAAGGATCTTTTATAGATTCATATTGGGCGCCTTTTAACGTGGATAATGTTAACCGCAGAAGGGATCTTATGTAAACAATTTTAGGCGAGCTTTTATAATGGAGTAAGATGAGTAAACGATAATTTGTGTTGTCTTTGTGAATAAACCAACGAAACCCGACTTTGTACCTGAAATTAAATTATTGCTCAAAATTGGTGTTGTAGTTGGAATAGTATGTATATTAAGAATAACGATTGACTTGTCGAAATCATCAACTGATGCGTTTAATGAAGGTCAGATACAGGGATACGGAAAGAAGAAAAGTATTAGAAATTGCTCATAAAATATCAATTGTGTGACAGAAGTATTGTATTTTGAAATAATAATACATGAAATATCATGTATTAAGTTTTACTAAAGTGTCAGTAATTTTGACTGAAATATGTGTAATATTTACTAATCCTTAAGTATAATATAAAAATAGAATACTACTGTCATACATTTAATATTTCGTAAGTAATTTTTAATACGTTGTTTCTTTTCATGTATAATTCAAGTAGACGATAATTAATTTTTGAAGAGAATATGTATTTGTTGAAAATAAGACCGAAGAATTCAATTCTGAAATTATTAAAATACTGATGTTCGAATGATTGACAGTGACTTTGACGGTAAATAGTCCGACAACACGGTTAACACTTATACTTAGAGAGTTATAATTTCGAAATCATAGTCAATTATCTATACGAGGCAAAAAGAGGTGTTCTGAAATAAAATGTTTTTAAGTTCTTTAGAACACTTATAAGTGCTATTTTTTAAAAACATTTAAAATGTTCCATTAGAATTTATACAAACTTCATTAGTATTAAAAAACATTTTAATAAATAGGAATTTTTGTGATCCTATTGAAGTATTAATTAAATGATGTCTTAAATCCATAAAATATAAAATCTTAAACAGAAAAAATGTTAGAAGCATTTTTAAAATATTGTTAATAACAAAAAAGTTAATCTTATCAAAAGAAATTGGAACAACAGATAACATTCTTGTTTATTAAAATTTATTATTTTTCATATTTATAAGACAGAACAAGCAAAAAGCTCTCTCTCATTATAATAATAATTGTTTGAAACTTGTTAAAAATGATTACATATGCATTAACTTTCATTATTTATATTATTTATTTATTTCTACTCAATCGAGCCACGTATGTATAAAAAATTGATTAGTGTCAGTTTATTCTAATTAACTATAAATATATTATTCACATTTGTTAAAAATATACTTTTATAACAAACATTTAAATAAAAATATTTAAAAAAACACTTAAATAACAAATATTTAATTTTTATACATATATATATACTTCAATGTTATATATCTAAATTTAATTTATGTGTCATACTAAAACATTAAATTTATATTAAAAAAAATAAAATTAAATATATTCATCATCCTAAAACCGACTGTAATAAATTCATCATAAAATTGAATGTCTACCAATACCATTATCCTATTCATATATATATCGAAGAAGTAAAAAGTTAAGAGCCTCTACCCCTAAATTCGGGAACGAACGCGTTACATTTGTTTCCTTTGCATAAAAATTGATGCTATTTCACTTACAATCATGATTGTTATTTCGGCAATCCATTAACAGCCTTGTATATTCAGATGGTAATATTCTTGCGAACAAAAGGGAAAAGCCGTAACTTAAATCATTTCTATTTATTTAATCCTTACATACAAATTTAAATATGGACGTTAAACCAAATTTTATATTACATCTAAACCCGTCACGATGAATAATAATATATTTTACTCATCGTCTTGAAAAAATACACTCGTAACATATTAACGAAACCAATCGTTTTAAATTAAATGAAACTCAAATACAAACAACTAATAACGAACGATCCTTATGATCGAAATGTAATTTTCTAATTATGTTTAATTAAATTTTGTATTTGCAGAAAATGAAATAAGAAATCGTCTCAAGTTTACAGCTTCAATTATTATTATTGTTTCTTTTAATGTAAATACAATTTTCAATAAAGTTAATTTATCCAGTTTATTTACTACGAAATATTTGTAAGTTTATTGAGTAAACAGTAATAGGTTTTGCGAACGTAGTCGAATGACTCACGTATTCTTTAATTATTTAACAAACCCTTGTACTGAGAAATTTTCAACGTATTATTAGCTTGAAAACTATTGCATTAGTCAATTGAAGCTTCTTGGGCGCAAACTTGTATACGCAGTTCACGTCGTAATCGATCGCAATCGTTGATTTCTCCTTGTTTTCTTTTAACTTGTTCGAAAATTTTCAATTCAGATAGTAAGTTAAGTTTCTCACTTCTCTGATTAATATTACAAAACAAATTCGAATTAACTAATTTTACATGTATATCCATGAAAATTGAAGTATATGTGTATATGAAACGAAACAGAGAATAATCAATTACGATATATGAGCAAATATTAGATTCCGGGCTTTGAAAGATGTCAAACGACGCATACAATTTCTGGGAATAAAGTAATATGATATTTAATTATTTCATTTTATTTATTTCGAACGACGTTTGATTTAAAACGATTGAAAGACTATATATATTGTGAATGGACAAAGACAAGTCAATCTGGTTATATAATTGTATTTAAATTGACATATTAATTTTAGTTAAGGGTATCTCATAGTGCTATTAATAATTCATAAATAGGATGTCTCACCTTAATTGCTTATAATCAAAATTTGTTTGGGGATTTATAGCACAGTTTTATCATTCAATCTATCAAAAGTCCACTCATGAAAGTTGTAAAGCTGATATCGATTGATTGATATCAATGATAGATGTTAGCACTGAAACTGATTTTCTCGCAAGGAATCAAATACCAATCAATCTGTTTATGAAATATAGCCAGTCTAATTAATATGTCAAAATATATTTTTATTACCGTGAAAAATAATAAAAATTGTACGATGTTCGAAAATGCTTCATTTCATGGAAAAATAATTAAGAGATTAAATTAATTCGTTTTAAATGATTGATGATATCAAAGTACAAATGAATTATTTAAATTCATGTTGGATGTGCATTATAGATATATATTTATATATATATATATATATATATATATATGGTATGAATATAGGTATACCTGTCATTGTATATTTGGGGTTGGGATTTTTGTAAAGTAGGGAATTTGACATAGACCCATATATATATATATATATATATTAACGAAATTGTATTTATTTGTTGATTAAACGTAATTTAACAGTAATGAATTAACTTTTATGAAGATCTTTCTGTCGACGTTTGCAAATTCGTAAATAAATAAAATAATGATTTTTGTTCCCATAAAATATATGTATTCTGAAAATAAGTCATTTTTTATTCTCATGTTTATACTTATAACGAGCAGATGACATCTGTTCTGCAAACATGATTGTATTAATTGAATAAATAACATTATATGTTCACATTACATGCATTTAAATGATTAACGTCTGGAATAATTTATTATATTTGTATATCAGAAAAGAATTTATTTAACGTAAAAAAGTGTATAGACATAGACGCTACTTACATTATATATACACTATAAAATGATTTATTAAATAGGTTGCGAAAATAAATCAGAGAAACTATATGTATTTATACTTTTATAGAAAATATATTAGATGTATTCGGTTATACATAATTCAATTTATAATATTTTCATTCGTAGTTATTAAAGGAAAATATTACATCATTATAAATAAACATGACAAATCGCTTGCGCTAAATATTTTTTCATTCCTCTAAGAAATGTCAGCAGTCTTTTTAGCTTTCAATCTAGTCTCATGTTGCTAATTCATCAATTCATAAGCCGGAATAATCGTGTCTTTTTCTCCTTTGGTGGATTATATATTATTATTATAATAGATATCTACTTATATTTCTAATATATATTTTTGGAATTATAAGGTGTATATTTGAACTAGTAATTATAACTATTGTAATTGTATAGTATTTACAAAAGCAACTATATATTTTCTAATTATAAACAACCAAAATGGAAAAATGATTTATTATTGATATATTAACAAACTCAATTTATCGTTATTAATTTATAATAACGAAGTTCGAAATAAAAATTACCTTATGATTGTTCCAAAATATTATAAATGTAGCTTCAAAAGTCTACTTATAGTAATAGTTAGCACTTATATTAACATTTTCATACCATAATATCGAAATTGCTTAAACAAAAAGTAGCCCGATTAATTAACTTTAATTTAAAACATTTGAAATACAGAATACCAGATTTATACGATATGAAAGCTTCTCGCTTTTGCAGAACGAATGAGAAAAAATTATTTTCAACCTATTTTATAGTATTAAGTGCTTGTGCTATGAACTTAATATTGTTTTGTCTGATTTTAATGAATTAATTAGTCACGTTGTTAAGGGACAATGTAACAGAGTACTATACAAAACATTCAATTTTCAATGTTTAGTAAACGTCGAATAATGGATGTATTTAAATAAACTTATTTCATATATATATATTTATAGCATATATACTATGTATATTATAGACACGCATATTAATATTTTAAAGTCTGTTATCAGTAATCAAACCAGTAATATACATTTTAAAATGTTTTTCAATACCAAAAAGCATATATCTACAATGCAAAGGTGCGTTTGAATACCTTTTCAAAAATTATACAAATCTACGTTACTAGGTATTCCTCATTATTTGCGGAAATCTCTCTCAATTTTGTTAATTGTATTAAATTTTTAAGGAAGAGGGGCGAATATATGACGTACGTATGTATGATCGATTTTAAGAAAAATAATTAAACAAATTATATGATAAAACTAAAACATATATAATTATTATTTTAATTTTAAAATCATGTTCTATTTGTATGAAAACGTTTTATAAGATCCTATTATTTTATAATAGCGTGAGCAGTCGAGAATTAATTTGATTTACTTGATCGACACTATCTAATGAACTGTTTAATACATAATTGCACATTAGCTTGATAAAAATAATATTCGTTATACCATTAATACTCTTAAAAGTTATATATTTTAATATATAATAAAACAAATTACATTTATAGTTTTTATAAAATGTATAATAACATATAGAATATCTAATATATTAGTATCGAGTAAATATTGACGAGAAAATTCCGATATCAAGCGATAATTAATTATAACTGTAGAGTAATTAACATGCGAAACACAAAAGATAAAAGATAAAACACAAAATAGAAATTTGTAACTCATTTAATTTGTTAACATACGTTATTCTTTTAAAAATGTAAGTATTACAATCAATACGATACAAAACACAATATAAAAATAAGTATTTTTTATTTCGGTAAAGCAATATTCATATATGAAAATACATTCAACAAAATTATGCATTTATTCCTATATTTTATAGTATAAAACAACACAGAAAATCGCTGTAAACTCCTATAACGCAATAATGAATTTTTACTCGAAAATCCTATATGTTCAATATTTTTTGTAATAAATTGAAAACAAATAATCGATTTCAGGTTTACTTTTCTTGACAAAATCATGTCACGTACGGCCAAATATTTTTTAGAGATGTTGTGACATTTAAAGAATATAAAGCTTTACACTTTATATGTGAACAAATTATTTCAGTCTTTCGAATACTGAAAAGAAATTCTGTAAACAAATTCTAAAATACTTTTATAAAATTATTATAAGACGGTTTAAAATAACAATTATATTAAATTTTTAAATGACTATTCATAAGACTCTTAACATACACTGAAAAAAAAGATTGTCACATTTAGAGAATTTTTGTTTGTTTCAGACAATAAAAAGTTTTAATATAGGAACAGCGAAAATTTGGTTGTAACCTACGCAATCTAATTGTCAAAATTAAAACTGACTAATATTATCAATAGATTGTCAACTTTAGTGAATGCAATTTGACATTTAAGGTTATGTTTACTATTCAAGTTCATACAGTATGAAATATTTTATTTGACTGTTAAAGCATTAATAATTATAATAAAAATAA
>JABFQC010001165.1:0-20702 GCA_022817085.1 Psilanteris sp. ZL-2020 | reverse complement strand
ATATAATAGCCAGTGTTTGCGCCAATATTGGCCCAAAGTTGCAGCCCATTAATGTTAGCCATTATCGTACCGGGCTCGGCCCGATTATAAAGATTGGTTTATCTCTGTATTTTCTACTTGGGTATTTGTTGAAATTGCAGAATTATGTAAACCTTAATTTAAGAATGTATTTGTAATACGCGTAAAACGCTGATTCAATATAATATAACAAATAATTTTGACTTTTGCGGAATCACATCCTATTCTAAATAACAATTTGTAAAAATATTTAAATTTGTTTCCATTTCAAAACTATTCGCACATTGCATTACAGTGGACACTCGTTCAGAAAGACATTTAAACTTGGTGATATACTCTCGACAGAAAACCTTAGTCTTTTATTATAATTTATAATGCGCGAGTTAACAGGACGATTAAAACCCGGCACACTTTAATTCAAAATTGTCTCGATCAAAATGCAAATTTATGTACAGCTGAAATTCTATCATTAAAAGTGTGAAAATGATTCGAAACTACGCATTCCATAGTAATTTCCTCGCAGTTCAATGAACCTTTTTTCATGAATCACAGAGTGGATCGTTGACCTACGGCGAAACAACACAAAAGAATCTACGAATCGATGGCTATCGATATACATTTTCGTGTTTATTTTCATCGAGCGCGACGAGGTGCCCGGTATTATATTCAAATTCACTTTCTCGTTCTGTTCGGGATTACAACGGCCGTTTTATTATGGCGACTGCGAATTGAGCTTGCCACATTGTTTGGTATTCGCGTTCTCAATAGAATTGGACATAATCACAAGCATAAGACTTTGCAAAATGACGCAGATAATTATAACGTTCAACGTTTCCTCAAAGTAATGTTCATTTCGCATTGTCACCACCGGCGACAATTCATTTGTCTGAAATTCCTCAGCTTTTTTTTTTGAGTCGTAAAATAAGAAAAATTAAGTGGTTTAAGTGAATAAAAAGAGTCGTGAGAAAAAAGCGCACGTTTACTTTGGTTTTAATTATTAAATTGATTTATTTGAAAAATTGTTCCTTAAGGAGTTTATTTATGCTGATGAACGAAATTACGAACTAAAACTAAGAAGTAAAAGTCCTTTAGTCAAAACTTATGATTTATAAATAGTCGACGAAAAGTTATCCGCGGAGATTAATTGCTTTAATTATTTTTAAATTTAACGAAGAAAATGTATCATAAATTGCAACGATACGTTACAAGTGCAAAAGTTTCGAGGATATATTTGTATTAAAACGTAAATAGAATAGTGATTTATTTACTATAAATGAAAATTATAAAATAATTTAAAAGAAGCCTTATAATTATATAAATACAAAAATTTAATTTTAAATAACAATTGATAAATTATCTAAATTTAATGACAGTTGATATTAAAGTGACTGTTTTGTAATAAATAATATTTATGCGAACAATTTAGTTCATACATAAACTATTTTTACATATAAATAAACCATATTATCAATCAAGAATAAATAAAAAAATATAACATAACTTCAGTTTTAATCGAACCATTAATTCATGTCTTATTAAAGGTTTTATTTCGAAATTTAAGAAAATCTAGTGGTCAATTGTAGTTAGAAAACGTAATAAAAAACAATCAGCAAACATTCTACAGTGCTGTATAGTAAACTATGTAGAGTCCAATGAATATGAATTACGTTTTCTAAAAAGTATAAACTGCTCATAATGAAATATCGTTAATAGGTATAATTATTCGAATGATCAATTTACGTATTTCAATATTTTGAGTCATAACCCACACAATATTTCCGTATTTCTAAAATTACAATTAAAATTCTGCAAGATGTTTGCATATATATATATATGAAAGGAACTTTTATTTATTATTAATGAATATATGGAATAACTGCGTGTATTCATTAGAGATACATATTACATACGACGTGACAATTTTGCCAAATAATTGGTTGATTAATCAAACCATTATTTAGATTAATTAAAAACTATGCCAACCTATCGACCATGTTCATAAAAATAAATAATTTACGATACGTATAAATATTAATGCTTAAAACGGAAATGCCGAAGATGAAATTATGAATTACGACATAGCGTTTCAACGAAATTGAGATGCGAAGTTTACATTACGCTGCGCGGAATCGTAAAAAGCAAGTTTTCATGGCTGCAGAACTATTCGCATTTCCGAAGCAAAGAATTACGCTCGCCACGGTCTTTTTCAGACACTCAAATGGCGTTCGTTATTTTTTCCTACATTTTCTTATAACTTTATGCACGATCGAACTCACGGCAATAAATTTTCTCATCTGTTTCAATTAATTGTCCATTATACTTTCACAACAGAGAAAATATAATTGGTCGCTGTACTTTTACTCAAAGGATGAGAGTAAATTTAGACGCGGTGTACTCGTTAGATAAAAAAAAAATTGCATTTTTCTTTGATAAAATCAATACGTTCGTTCATTAAATATTGCTAATTATGAATAGTCGGTGTAAATGAGTGTGTTGCAAATACAATTTAGAGTTCTGAAAGGAAGATTAGCGTGCCGAAAACTGAAAATTTCTGAGAACGCGCATATCATTGACCTTGTTCAATTGCCAGTACAGTTATTTCTCCATTGCCTGGACGAATATGCACTTCATAATGAACTTATTTCATCTATTAACATGTAAATCCCAACAGGTTTTGTAAAACGCGAACAGTTGGATCGAATAACTACCTTGACACACATCTAATACAACTACTAATTTAATTTTTATAAGTTCGTAAAACATGTATGTATATATATATATATATATATATGCATTTGAATGGTCAGTAACTGTATTCTATATAATTGCGAAAGAAATGATCACCAATAACATAATCATAACGCATTAAATAACCGACGTTATCATACACAAACGTTTTTATATTATAATTCAGGATTTATTATTACCATTTATTTCTGTTGGATGTCAGATACAAATTTTGCACTAATATTCTTACTTTTTTAAATTTAAAGCCATTTATATATAATTATAATAGAATATAAGATTGTTAATTTATAAATGTAAAACTGCCATTAAATTTTTAAACGCAATATAATAGTAATTAAAATGTACATATTTTTATATAATTATTTAATATTAATTTCAAAATATTATATTATATATAAACGTGTCTTATATAGAACTCTATTAGAAAAATATTTTATGTATTTTATACATAAGTACTTAATTTGTAAAATAAACTTTTATTCACTTCGTAAATTACATCCACATATATAAATTAAAGTTAATAAATATAAAAATTTATATCTTTAATATATGAAAATAAAATTAGTGTTTTATCGTGAATGTTATTGACAATAAAAAATACTAATTTATATATTTCAAAGATGCAATCTTCACAATCATTTAAAATATAATATACCATAAATTTGTAAAATTACAATATAAACAATACGAATCGCTCTCAAAAACCAATTCTTTTACATAATTGAAAATTGTAATAGCATAACATAAAATATTACACAACTCAACATAATAGGTTGTTATAACTATAACGAATTCTTAATGCAAAGAAACAATAGATACATTAGTCTTGAAATATATTGTTATTATTACTACTTTTATACACTAATAATAATTTGTTTTACAAATTTTATGAAACATAAATATAAAAACAAAAACCTAAAGAACATAAATTATTACGCTTGTTATATTAAATGTTTAAGTACATTATTATTTTTAACTTAAGTTAATTTACACAGTGAGATGTTTTACCTCAAATTCCTACATGAACTGAAAGTGCAATATTTATCATACGATTAAAGCATATATTTTCCAAACATTCGTTAGTAATTTATATTAACAAATAGAGAGTTATCGATTTACAAAACCGTCAAAATAAACCTGATAAATTTAAAATTAATTTAATATAAAATTCAATGGAAATGATATTGGATTTAAAAAAATATGTGTTCCATATTTTCGAGTCAGCCACTACTACCCTTGGAGAAAGCTTGGTTAAAATTTAATCGGTAAAAGCCACGCAGGAATATCTATGATGTAATCCAAGTGCGTCCGATCTCAGCGTCAAGGCAGCTAACAAGTTGATACTTTTCGTTAACATTGCACACTTTCTACTTCATCATCATATCAGAAGTCGATCTTATATTCATCCTAAGACTCCGTTTACTGGGCCGTAAAATAAAAAAAAGCTGTTTCCGGATCATATTTTAACCTTGCAAAGTAACTCGATGCAATTTTAAAACTCATTGCAATTCAGTTGCAAGATCACGTGGGATGGCATTTCTTCTATGAAAAAAAAAACCTATAGAAATATATATTTTACACGATTTCACGATTATTATCACAAGTAAACATAAGACATGTTCTCCCTCACATTCTGCAACAAGAAAAGCGGTTGTGGAGATAAGAATGACTGCGCCACCCGAGGGCAGCAAGGCGTATTTTGTTACAAAAAAGAAATTAGTTACGATTTTTTACTGTCACGGTTTATCAGCAAAACGCACCTGTAAATAATGTTGTTATGCGCATACATATTAAATGATTGCTTTGTAATATAAATTTTTTACGTTGAATATATATGTATATCAAATGTATATCTGCGAAGTATTGAAAAGTGAAAATTGATACTTCAAATGCAAACTGAAATGAATTATATCCGCATATATATATATTTCAAATTTGTAAATAACAACGATGATAAAGTGAAATAATAAATCAATGAATTTAAGAGTAAATACTATACTTTTATATAATAATTTTATTACTGTAATATAAATATGCTCGAATGCATAATATTTTTTTCATTTCAAAAAAATCAGTTCCATTAAGAAATTCCTCACGTTTCGATCAAAACGTCAAGCAGTGATGACATTTTGGTCGATGAACAATCAATTTCCTCAAGTTCCTTTCTATCTCTTTAAAGGATCGCGTAAAAAGAAAGAACCGAAAGATAAAAGTTTTTTTCTTTTTCGTTGCCAATTACACGCGTTTTAATGACACGTGTGAGAAAGATGCGAGATTAACAAGCCAACTGAACGCTGATTCAAATTGCATACCAGGTGTAAAGGCCCTTGGGATTTCTCGACTCTCGCTAGGTCGGCTCATATACAGTTAACTTCCGAGACCAGTGGGATACACAGAACGTCGGTTCTCAACCGCGACTTCAGTCAGTGTTATGAAATTAATTAATCGCAAAATAAAAAAAATAACCTTGTACCGTTATAATTGGATGAACATTATATTCGAATGGTTACGCTTTTTGGCAATACTATACTGTAAACCCAGTTCTTTAAAATCGCACTCATAGAGTGTAATTTTACACACTAAGTGTAAATGTTACACAAAAAATGTAATATTCTTATTGCATACAGTGTGTAAAACTCCTATATGTAGGTAGATCCGTACAATGAGGAATCAAAAAATCAGCAAGCATATATCATTTAATCCATATTTAAACACAACAATTTTTGAAAAGTGTCAACTAAACAAACTTACAATTATGAAAGCATTTAGAATTACTTTTAAAGAATGTCGTTCAAAAGTGAGGTTGTGTTTGATTACACCTAGCTTTGTAATTTTACATACGTCGTGTAACATTGACACATAATGTGTAAAATTACACTATATGAGTGTGATTTTACAGAACTAGGTTTACAGTGTAATTTGTCGTCTTTGTAGATTCGTGCAAATATTGAATCGTAGAAATCAATTTCGCTTTAAGAAAATATCCTAATTTGAATCCTAGTGTTTAAACTAATATATACAACATAAAATTATGCATTATTATTAACTACAATTACTTTTAAATGAATATTATAAAATATATAATATATCGATTTTAAAACGTCAGCAATAATTTAGTCACCATTTTTATTTAGTATGGAACATTTTTAATTTAAATTATGACTGGCATAACAATTGTTTTGTCTTAATTGGAATTGATCATATCATCATATTTTTTATTCCAAGTGATTAAAATGAACCAAAGAAGAAGTTAATTTAAAAATATATTTAATGAATATTTGGCAATATTATATAATTGGTATTATTATTATGATAAAATTATTAAATACACAATTGCATTATAAACAATTATAATACAAAAAATTGGTTATATAAATCAATTAATCTACTAAACTTAATTTTTTAAATAAAATTGATTTATGTAAATATAAGAACATTTCTTTTTAGTAATTTGTTTTTACATTTTCTTAAGATATTCAGGCATTAAATTTATTAGCAAATATTATTTTGTTTTACTTTTAAGACTTTTTAATTCACTATCAGACTATTAATGAATATTCATAACTTATTTAAAATCGTAAAAGATATTCATTTATAGTACACGTAGAAAAATGTCATACTGAAAATTACCATGTGCACCACCTGTGCGAGTGAATCATGCTTAATACTTAATAAATATATATATTTGAAAATGGATATTTAATTCGTAGTTATTCCAAATAATAAATATTAAATCCAAATTAATAAATTAAAAAAATTACTACGTGTGTTGTTAAATATTAAAAAATATGTCAAAATAAAGATTGAAATATATTAGTTAAACGTTACTTTTTAGTAATTTACATTATTGACTAAAAATTTTTTTTTCGCTGTCAAAGAGCAATACTAAACATTTGTTCCTTAATAAGGTGTTACTCAATACACCATGACAATAATACGAACGCGTTCCGCATCTAACAGAAGTGTAATTAATAACTCGCCTTAATGCCGAGCGCTTTTCTCTCTTGACTCTCAAAATAATGTTTTATATGTAATTACTGGGCTAAAACCTATAGCAGAGTTACGGTGAAAACGAGTTTACGAATACTGCATTTGAGTTATTTGAGATAAACGTACTACTTCTTGAGGACGCTTGATTTCACCCCAAATAAAAAACGTATAGCGTTTCAGCTTTTCTTATTTAATTACTGCATGCACACGTATCTCAAACAATAAATGCGCGATGTAAAAAGTGCTTTCGCGAATCTAATCATTAATCAAGTTTGGGTATAATATTGAAAAGCATTACGTGAAAAAAGTAATTCGAAATCTGAATAATTCAAATACTGCACAGTATAACGTAGTACTTATCGCAGCGCTTGAAAATAAATTTTGCAAATTTAATGCGCATCTGTCACATCTTGCACAGTATTACACTATTGTATCTTATGCAGCAGTATCTCTCCGGTCAAGTATAACAAAATAACAAAAACACTCCGTTTCTTATCGCAAAGTACTGTTATTCGACGATATTAAGCACTGCATTGTATAGGTGGTTTCTTTTAAACGATGTGAAATACCGATACAAAATCACAACAAAGATACTGTTATAACGTAGTTTCATATTATGACATTATAATTTTACATCAAAAGTAATACGCAAGTTATAAAAATGCAATTTTATATGTTAGCGATGTATATTGCCACAATTTCTCACTTTCCTCTCGTAACATTAAAGAATACATTATTATAATTATATTACGACAAGGCGGAATATTAACGTTACTGTTATTGTGCATTTACGTTATTTATCGTCGTAATTCTACGATACAATTTTTGCATTGTACGTGATTGAATGGAATTAATTCCTATTAGCAAATGGAAAAATTACGTAACAAAGTGCGAAAGAAAACGCATATAATAAGTGTGCAACGCAAATAATTTTAATATTAAAGATAGACGTGATAAACACGCGTAAGAAAGCAGTAATTTAAGATCATAAGTTACATGAATCGCGCCCGTAATGATTCCCCTTTCACTTTTGGAATCATGTGCCATCATTAATGCACATGATGCTCCAGGCGCGAGATACGTAAGAAGCCACGCTCGCGGATAGAATCCTCAAAGTTTAACGAGAGCAGATAATGGTTTGCTAAATAATGTCCAACTTGACGTTTCTTCGGAATTAAAGGACACTTCAACATCAGAGTAAACCCAATCGCATTATAACAAGAATTCAGTTCGCAGTTCCATAAAAATGATCAGTGTTCAATAATGTATACTATACGTAAATTAATAAAATGTTATACGCGCGAAATACTTTCATTGTAGACGTAGAAAAAAGTTACATTATAAAATACCGTACTTATAGCTTTATAAGGATATCATGATTAGTATTATGGAAATTACTATACTTTATAGAAATTTGTCTTATAAAATATAGCTATAATTTTTTTAGTACATATTTTATTTTATATATGATGTATAATAATTTTAGAAATATTTGCACGGAGAAAAAATTCTAGTAACGATAACCGGAATATATGGTTTTCATTACAATATTGTACTTAACATCATCATTTGGGTTAAGCCAAACATGTATTATGGTACACTCAGAGAAAAAATAGTATAATTTAACTGAGTTTTCAGTAATGTATAGCGACGACTGAAAATAATTAGTTGGTCCAACTGAAAAGATTAGATATTTTTATAGAATATTGCAGTCAATTATGATACTTGAATTAACAAACTAAGTCAGTTTTACTGAATATTTCATTTGTTTCAGTTAAAAATGTCAGTTTTGGTTGCATTACAACTTAAAATTACAGTTATTTTAACCAAAACAGATAATCTCACAGTTAATTGACGGTTATGATACTGGTTTAACTAAACTTTTCAGTAGATCTTACTACGTCCTTTTTCCTCAGTGTAACCAGATCGAGAATTCTACTAACGGTTACAATAAAATATGTTTGCTATAACCAGATTAATATTAACCAAACAATTTTTTCTCAGCGTGGTTCCAAATCCCTGAAATACCATAATGTACACTCAAAGAAAAAATAGTATATTCAGTAAATTTAACCGAGTTTTCAGTAATGTATAGTCATGACTGAAAATAAATAGTTGGTCCAATTGAAAAGATTAGATATTTTTATAGAGTATGGAATTCAATTATGATACTTGAATTAACAAAATCAGTCAATTTTATTGAATATTTCAATTGTTTCAGTTAAAAATGTCAGTTTCGGCCGCATTACAAATTAAAATTATAGTTATTTCAACCAAAACTGAACCTCACAGTTAATTTAACTGAATTTAACGGTTACGATACTAATTTAACTAAACTTTTCAATAGATATCTTACTACATAATTTTTTATCAGTGTATAATTCTTAATATAAAATTTTTCTTCGTGTATGTTAAATTCATTAATATCCGTCCATAAGATAATGGACGAATCGAAAAAAAAAAACTGAAAATAATTGCAACCGTCAAAAGCAACGATTTCTGAAACTATACGCAATTGCGTGCCCAAGAATTAAGCACGATTCGCTAACTTCGACCGTGATTTGTAATTTTCAGAACTCGACCAAGTGCCAGGCGTACAACCACTAGAAACAACCAAAGACAAAGAACTGAACGCGAAGATCCAAAACGAGGCAAAGAAGAAGTCCATAATCGACCTGAAGCCAAAACACCCGAAAGGTCCGAAAGATGAAGCCGACGCGACTACGGTACCAACGACGACCACGGCAGCGACCGCAACGACCGCGCCGACTTCATCCTCGACGACGACAACGGCGACAACAACGATGACGATGCCAAAAAGCGTTCCCATATTGTTGCGGGGCGAGCCCGTCGTGGGACCGAACGCGAGGACAGAAGACGAAACGGAAGAAACGGCTTCGTCGAGGGGCCGGGCGCTAAACGTGTCCGCCCCGGAACCGACTAATTCCCTGCACGCTAATCTTACGGATCTCAGTGACGTCAGCATGGACGACGAGGATAAAGAAGTCGAAGGTTCGTTGCATCTTTGCTTACCGTTGCACAACAGGACCGACTCAAAGAGCCGCAGTGAGAGTTCTCTGTTGCGCGGAACGTCGGCCGTTTAGTAGGAAGTCGCGGTCGCAAGCGAACTGAGACCGACCGTGTGGGATGATGCTTATATTTCTTTCGATGCCGCTCGATTCAATCGGGCTTTTTCACCGATTCATTTCGCAGTAACGGCGCTCGAACGACGCGAATCATTTCGTGCGATCGTTTAATGCGATTGCGGCCGCACAGAAATAATACTTTATTGACCGCAGCTAATAGAATTCTAGGATTCCTCTCGTCTCTGCAGGGGGATTGTATTCGCGCTGCGCATAAGTCGGACGGGACATAGGCAAAGAACGGACAAGATGAAACAGTCGGGGATTGATGACAGCGACGCGAACAAAATACAACCTCGCCATACGCGTAGACCAAATATTTGTTCGAGCCGAATCATTTCGTAATGGGTCGAAACGTGTATTATTTTTGGTCGGTACAATAATAATAAGTTTGATATTAAGTTTATTCAGGTTGTCAAGTCAAATAGGGATGTTTGTTTGCGTTCGTTTCCGGAGAATGTATCTTTGGCAATGAGCAATTCGAATAACGCGGTTGGTTGGGAGCGCGGTTTTTCGTTCCGTTTGAATGAAGTTGAATTTATATTTGTATATATATATTGTTGAAGCGGGTTTTGACAAATATCAGTTTTTTAATTTAGCGTTATTGTGCTAACTGTTTGCCGCGGGTACTGAAAGGTATAATAACGTGACGTGCAATTTCATACGGTAAATATATTGCTGTTGAACTTTCTTTCGTTGCCGAATTTATTTACTACAAATTGAAGCGTAAAATCATGCAGATAATCCCGCACTCTGAAAAAGATTCCAATACGCTATCGCATTTTTACTTTCACGAGAACTCTATGCTTCACGCTCAGCAGATATTTCCTCGAAATATTTTACCTTGTGGTACGAAATCGCAGGAGATATTAATAGAAATACTTTAGGAAAGCTGTAATATTGTACAGACGTTTATTCAGAATTGAATAAAGATCGGAAGGAATATAAATTTTATTTAGTTTTGTATTTTTCTGTTTTGATCTTAATTTCGTGACTATTGCGTAACGAATAGTTAATATATATCGATAATAACACAAAATCTTTCTCTTAACTATGAATATTCAATATCGATTAAAAAAATCAATTATTACGTATAATTTTCATTCGTTTTTAAACATATTGTAATACGCTATATTTTCGTATAAACCGTATTTATATTCCTAAAAAAGGGCTATTTTTCAGAACAAAAATTGTATAATATTCGAAAACCCGAATGATAACTTTGATCAGATTATTATTATTACGAAACATAAACAAACTATTCATATTCTACAGGTGGTGAATACATAGCAACCCATAACGAAACCGATATGAAGATGTCGCCGATCCCAATGTTGACAAAAGTTTGCGTGGATGGAAACAAAACGTACACGATCGGCGAGAAGATTACGCGAGGCTGCGAGGAAAAATGTATTTGTGGCGAAGACGGTAAAATCATTAATTGCGAGCCCGTGTGCGCTTTACCGTTCGTAAGAGCAGGCAAATCTGCGAATGATCCACTTTGCAACGAACGATTAAGCCCCACCGAGCCGTGCTGCGCTATTTTGGTGTGCGCGCTGGATTCAGGTAAACTTTCTTGCTTACAACGTTTATCTGTATTTTATATTTCCATACTTTTGTAACTTTTATCCGAATCATTTTTTGCAAGTTTAGAAAATAATAAAATTAAATTTATACCAAGTAAAACATGGACTGCGATGTATATATGTATAAGTATTTACTTGTCCAAATAAGCGTTATTAACAACAGATTATATAAAATTATAAAACATTGAAATTAATATTTTTACACGATGCATTACTTACATTTATTTTCTTGCAAAGTAAATCTACAAAAAGATGTGAGAGCGTTCGTAATTGCTCCCGCAAGGTATTCTACATTGTAACGCGGAATAACGTGTTTTTAATTGGCGAAATATCGTCCGAAGCATAAACCAATTTATAAGCAAAGTATTGTTTTTTTTTAGAAACCAAATAAGAGAAAGTATAGATTCAATCCGCGTGATTAAACCACAACTTATATTTCACAAAAATTCCGCGCGCAAAATTACATTCGCGTCGTTTTAAAACTAACCGATTTTCAAATACTGTCTGAAATTCTCGATCAAAAAATGAAATTAGTGTCGTCGCTCCGGTAAGTTTACGATTCTGTTACAGAACCCGAACCCGAAGAAACCTGTATTTTTGAAAACACCACTCTTACTAGAGGCCAGCGCATCGAAGACAAGTGTTCAGCTGTTTGCGTATGCGAAGCACGT
Source organism: Psilanteris sp. ZL-2020 (assembly GCA_022817085.1). Taxonomy (NCBI): domain Eukaryota; kingdom Metazoa; phylum Arthropoda; class Insecta; order Hymenoptera; family Scelionidae; genus Psilanteris; species Psilanteris sp. ZL-2020. The sequence goes on along the minus strand of JABFQC010001165.1, from coordinate 8,546 downwards.
GGTCATCTTAAATGCGAGCCTAGATGCCCTCCAAATGATACGACATCCAAAACAAATCAATCCGATCGTTGCGTTGTCTTACAAGATCCAGCGTGAGTGTCGATAAATATGACGTTAATAAATATTAAGAAATAGTCCAAGCTGTACATATTTGTAACGAAACGAAAAACAATTATAAACTGCGATTATTATTTGACTACTCGTTAAATAATCATTACGATCTATTCGATATTATCTTATCTGAAAAAAAAATGTTTATAATTATCGTTAACAGTAATGAAAATGAACTTTGCAGTGACAAATGTTGCACCATAACTCTCTGCGACGTTACCCTTGGAGATCATGAAATTAAAGCAGACAATCCCTCGGAAGTAACGATTAACCTCCCAGACGTAAAGGCTTTGAACTCGACGTCAATAAAGATCAACCTGTCAGCGAAATCTCTGAACGACGTGACCGTGGAGATTTCCGAAGACAACAGCGTATGGCGACAAGCGGCACCTACGACTGGTAATACCATTAATTCAGAACAGTAATTTTTAACGCACCGGACTAAACGAGTCTTGAATCAAAGATCAATCAAACGTTCCGTGTAATCTTGCAGACGGCGTGATATCCAACCTGGGACCAGCCAGCAATTACTATGTGCGCATTTTGGAAAACGGTCGAGCCGGTCCATCCGTGCGCGTGCCTCTCTTTTGGGAAGTAACCAAAACGAATGTCACTGACAAGGCAGAGAAATCTGACAAAAAGGTTTGTCACCATCGTGGCAAGACGTACGACGTCGGCGCTCAATGGTACGATGAATGCATTGCGATTTGCGGTTGCATGGAGAATGGCAAAATGCAATGCGCCACCATCGAATGCCCGACTGATTTCGCACTCGACGTTTTGGATCCAAACTGTTTAGATTGGGAGACGGTACCGCCTAATCCCGTTCCCAAAGCACCTAACTGTTGTCCCGAGGTAAATTGGCATTCAGCGTTTATTCGATTGAAACTTTGTCCATGTTTTTGTAATGGTTTATTATTTTATTCGCACGACACGCATGGCCCCAGCAGGACTATGCCAGAGTTAAACAAATGGCCTAATTCTGACACAGCACTGGTTATTAGATTATGGCAATCAGGTTTGGTCAAAATTGACAACCAGTAAAGTGCCAGAGTTGAGCCAGACATGGCATTTCGTATGATGTAGTCTAATACAATAATAATAATAATGTGCCAGATAAAAACCAGTACGGAAAAGTTCGGAAACCAGTATTGGTAGAATACTGGTAACAGTACTGGGCCTACGTCGGATTACAATTATAATAGTACTAGCAACTCTGGTGCCAGTACTAGGACAATATTAGGCCATTTGTATTGGTCCTGCTGGGATGTGTAGGATATCACGCAATAAAAATTAAAATTGGACGTTGTCTGTTTAGGAAATACGTTGTAAAAACAATGGATCTTGTTTATACGAAGGCAAGATGTACGAAAACTGGAGTGAATTGCCGTCGAACGTAACCGGTTGCGAGAAGAGATGTTATTGCGAAATGGGCAATGTATCTTGCCAAGCGGCTTGTCCGCCGGTCTCAGCTTTGCCGCCACCAAGCTTGCAATGCCCGCCGTACCAAGCTAAACTCGCAAAGTTACCCGGCGACGATTGTTGCAAGAAGTGGGTTTGTGATGCATCACTGATCGCTCCAGGTATTCAAATGTTCAGCTTATTATAAATTTCTTGCTGCGAGCCATTCACATCTTGATCAAATCCATCCTTAAACAAAATTCAACTTATTGTGGTGTACTCATTAATAATAACAACTTTTTAACGTTTAACTATCAATTTATTTTATTTCATGGGTGAATAGGTTCTTTACTTTCTTTTTAACAGGAATGAATAATGAAATGGTATTTTACCTCTTTGACAGATGTACATATTTAATTTATAAGGACTGGCTTGTTTTTATGTAGTCGTTATGTATGTATGTTTATTGTTTATCTCATCTTTGAATAAATGAAAAATACAATTTTTGTATAAATTATTAGGTATTTAAATGTAATAATACATTTTCCATATGACTAATAATGTTGTTTGTTAAAACGTATAGTTGAAAAGATGAGTTAAATGTATACGCTACAGTCTTTTTTTATTATAATTAGAATGAACATTTCTCTTTGAAAATTGTATAAATTACATAAGTTGGTGGAGGTAATTTTATAAATAAAACTTGTATGAATAAAGGTTTTTCTACACGGATGCAAAGATTGAAAAATAATTATTACAATTATTTAATATTTATAACATTTCAAATTATTTTTGCAGTATTTTATAAATTATATCATCTTTTAAAGTATTTATCTTAAAAGCGAAATATTCTTCGTCATAATAACTAAACTTTCACATATAAAATATTATTTTATAATTATTTGCTTGCATCTTTTTTCCGTGTATACAATTACACATTATTTTTGTGATTATTTGATAGTCAGATTCTAATGAAAACACCTTTTCATGAATTCATATCGACATTTTATGAGGTGCTGCGTGTAGTTGTTACCATAAAATTTTTGTTTGATTTTAAGGTGTATATAAAAATCAAATAATCACTGTATTATAATTTTATAGTAGACTGGTTTGGGATAATTGGAAAAGCTTAATGTAACTATTTAAACTGTAGACCTGACTGGTTTTGTTACTGTACGTACATCAGTACAAACCCTTTACGTAGCTACTTATCGGGTTCTGTCATTCTTATTATATGTATATATTGTATATATATTTATTATCCCTTCATACTACCATGCGTTTTTAATCCCTGTCTGACGGAAACCATATCAACTATTGTCCCGAAACCTTAAAAATAGAATAGCGCATCAATTATATATTACTTTGATATTTTTACTTATTAAATCTTAAATACACTAAATAAAACTGTTAATATAAAATAAATATTTTGTATTTTCAATCAATAAGTAAATAATATTTTAAACATTATTCGATATAAAAGATAAAATTATTATACGTTGTTTTTAATACTTATTCATTACACAATTGAACGTGTAAAATCAAACTTAATATCATCAAAATTTAAGTATATTGAATTACTAAAACATCAGCATATTCCAGATGACCGAGAAAAATTATACTTATCAAAGATATCTATTCCTTGATAAATTTGTTCTTTATAATATTAAATCTTCATATCCTTATCTCAATTTATCGAAGCGTGCAAAAACCTTGTGCTAATAATTGACATAAATATATATAGAAAATCTTAATTATTTTCAAGATAAGATACAAATACTCATTAACACATATTTTAAACAAAATGAAAAATTAAATACGATTTGTTATGATCTAGTAAAAGTTTATTAACTATGAAATCTTAAATTAATTCTATATTTACATAACTTAATTACATAAACTCAAACTTATTTATATGAAACAAGATTCCTTAAAATAGTAAACAAAGACTTATAATATAAATATCAATATAAACACCAATGTCTGTTCACACTCACACACACATATACATATTTTCGCGTCTTTTGCACAAAACTATACCCCTAAGACCTGGATATTATTTCACGATTTGGATTTCCATCGCGTCCTCAACAATCATCTCAAGAGTCAAAAACTGCATGCCGTATACATCAAAGCTGCTGTAAAAATCGCGCTTGTACATATACCAATAAAATCTAAAGTATTGCTCAAAGCAAAATGCATGGATGACGGATACTTCGCACCCAAGATCAATCAACAAGATGACTCTGGACTTTGTTAATTACAGGAATGAACGATACGAAAGTGGACACCATGCAACCAATTCAGGACCAAGTCAGTCCTTATTCTGACAAAGACCTAGTTCACTACCCAATGGATCCGGGACATCCTACCGTTCCATATAACGGACCATACAATCCCGAATACAAACCTACCCCCCCAAATGTGGAACAAATCTTCCACATCCCTGCCCATTCTGAAAAAATGGCACCACCCCTTAAAGATAAATCTAAATCCGAAAAATCAAAATCAGATTCAAAAAAACATTTAGACTCTCATAAATCTCATAAAGAAACTATTGAACATCAATTTCCTAGACCTCTAGCTCCTGATAAATTCGATGAAGTACAAGCAATCAAACCATACAAACCAACCATAGATCAACCTATTTTCGTACCACACGATGAACACTCAGGTACAGACTATGATTTTTCACCAAGCAATGGAGAAAACATACCTCCAAACCGGTTCGAAAGTCATTTCGATAACGCAGCGGCAGGTCCACCATATAAAGGTGCAATTCCAACCAGACTGGATGATCCAAATGTAATTGTTCCAACGTTGCCTAAGAAAAAAGTCAACAATAATGACAATTATCATGAGGATGGAAAAACGAAACCCAAAGGTCAAGGTCAGAAAGGTGCTGCAACTCAAGAAACTATCCCAGATGATTTGTATCATTTGATTAATCTTCAACACCCTGGACTAATTCATTTAAACCATGGACCCCCTAATGGCCATCAAGGGCTGTACAATTTGCACCAACAAATTGCAGGTCAGAAAGGACCACCAATTAATCAGATACCTCCGGGATATTATGATTCAACTGGTCCTCCGAAAAAAGCTTTAAAACCACACATATATGCACAAAAAAATGAAAATGGAGAGACCACTTACCATGTTCATACGTCAGAAATTCCCAGTTCACCACAACAAATCGAAGAGCTAATTGCTCATATAGCGCAACATGACCCTAATCCTGGACCCTTCCAATCGTACCCCGGACAACCGGCCATACCACATCATATGGCTGCGGTACCACCACACCTTGATGCCTACTTGCAACAGGCTGGACTTGCACACATGAATCACCCGTTTATTGGCAAACCCAACCAGTCAGGTTCGTCGCCCCTAAATTGAAACAAACAAAATATTTTCTTTGAATTTGGAACATACAAGATTTTATGTATAAAAAATTATGATTTATTATTATGATTTATGAAGAATAGTAAGGTGATTTTTCATTATTGAAATGATAAAATTAGTTTTATAGTATACTCTTATGTGCTATTCTGAACACATAAATAAATTTTTAATAATGACATATGGCAATTTAAAATTATATTTATACTTATTTTATTACTTTAAAGAATTAAATGAATAGTAAATTTTATTAATACGACTATACAATATAATATACGCTTTATACCGAATGCGCCTTTCTATGTTTGTAACATTTTTATAGTATTGAAAATCAGCAAAATGGAAATTATTCTATTTTGTGATATGTTGTTTATAATTTTTTATTTATGATCAATTTAAATAAATAAAACAGTTTTATCAAAATTAACAAGATTTTATTCAGATGTTATTAGTCGTATTGGCTTTATTGTCAAATATGGATAAAAAATTCTATATATAATCAGAAAGAATTTTCATTCATCTATAATTCATTATAAAGTAGATAAATATTAGTATATTATAACAAACAAAATTTAAATTGTGTAAATTGTCAACATAAAATAATATGTCTTTATAATTCATACTTCATATATAATTTTAATTTTCTTATAAACAATTATTTAAATTTTTTTAATTAAAATATTTTTAGTAACACATATATTTAATTATTTTTTAATACTATAATTCATTTATTATTAAAGCTTATTTTACTCTCTGTCCGCAAAATTAGATATAATTGCATGGCATATAATGTTAAATACTTCTTTAAATTTCGAGCAATGTTTATATTTGTTCTATGTTATTTTACAATTAATTATAAATTTTATAATTAAGTTGCTCTTCGTTTTTAAAATAATGCATTGTCATTTACTAAAAAAAATATTATATTAAAGTATTAACTAATAAAATTGTTACATTAAAAATTGTTTAACTTCAGATAATATAGTAGTTGTAATTGTATTCAGTAACATTAAAGATATGGTTACAGTTTTAGTATATGCATTAGTCTTAGATTAAACACATATATAACAATTTTTATATTGTACTCCTAAAGTAGATAGTTAAACATATTAAATACCCAAATTATAAGCACAGACCTTAACAGTTACGTTTTAAGTATAAAAAAAATTTGTTATTTCGATTTTAATTTAAATGAGAAAGTTCATACGAGAAATATTATATGTTGAATATATAAATTAATCTTAGAAGTGTACAACTTTACAAGTTTCTTTAATTTAATACTAAAACTAGTTGAAACAAAATATATATTGTTTTTATGTTTTGCAGGATTAGATCCAAATTTACCCCCAGGATTCCACCTTGGTACTAATGTAGCGAATTATCCATCAGCAAATGGTCAGGTATCAGATGAAGTTACGGTACAAGAATTGCAAGCTTTAGATGAAAATTCAGTGCGCCTGGTATTTACAGTACCACACTTATACGTTGGTCTTCATGGTAGAGTTGAACTGCGATATACAAGTGATAAATTGTAAGTGTTTAAAATGTAATTATATCAGAGAATTCTGCTTATTTATTTAAATATATATAAATAAATAAACTCGTTTCAGAAACATGGATCCATCAACATGGAAATCGCAAATTTTTGCACCAAAGAATGGATCAATAGCCACGTCTCAACTAGAATTTAAATTAGATGGTTTGAAACCTTCTACAGACTACAAAGTCAAAATAACAGTCAAACTCAAGGATTTGAACATCACTCCTACTAGTAAAATATACAGTATTAAAACACTGGACAAACATGTGGAAGTATCGACATTACCATCTCAGATTCCAGTTGATGCTGAATTAAGAGTGATGGAAACTAATTCGACCTGGATTAACGTAATGTGGAAGAAATTCGCTGAAAATGAATTACAATTTATAGATGGTGTTCAATTAAGGTATAAGGAATTTGATGGAAAAATTTATGCAGCTACTCCATTGATACATAGATCTGTGACAAACTACGTAATTGAGAATTTGAAACCATCAACCACATATGAAGTTGGAATTTATTTTATCCCGTTCCCAGGACAAACAACGGAACTAATGAGTGAAAGAACTGTAAGCAATTAATATATATAATTTGTGATTGTAATAAGTTGTAATTGCCAATTTAATTATACATATTTAAAACATAAATTTAAATAATATCCATTTATTCCTTTTATGAATTATGATATATAATTTTTATTGTTTTAACTAATTTAAACAATAAAACAATTAATAGATCGTAAATAGTTTTAAATTTAAACAACTTGTATTATAAATAACTTCTTGTTAATAAGATATTAAGAACGTGTAATTGAAATACAATATCACTCTTTATAGATTCAAGTGAAAACTTTAACTGAGCCAGATCCGTATGCATTTGAAGTTAAAGTAGAAATCAAGGCCATTAAAGCGACAGAAGTGGAAGTGTCATGGAGCGGAGTTCCATATCCCGAAGACAAATATGTCAACATTTATCGTGCCATTTATCAGAATGATAATGGTAAGGAGGATACCAGTACTTTTAAAATTGCCAAAAGAGATTCCCCAGCAAAAACTACGATAAACGATCTAAAACCAGGAACTAGATACCGTTTGTGGATTGAAATCTATCTAACGAATGGTCGGATTAAGAAAAGCAATGTGCAGGACTTTGTGACAAAACCGGGTGCTGTATCACCACCTGGCGCTTCAACGCAAGGTTTGTATTATATTTTTCTTAAATCATATCAATTAATATTCACAATTGAGTATCTAAAATTATAATTTACAAACTATAATTTTAATTTGTTTACAACGTTTTAATTTGATAACACAAACAGTAACAAAATAATTTGTTCTTTCTTATGCACTTTTGTTAAGTATAAAAGTTGTTGCTACTGTTGTCACTTAGTAGTCTCCGAGATAAGTTTTCTCTATATAAACAGATTATAAAAATCAATAGCACATAATTAATTAAATCTTAAATTAGCAGTTACAGTAAATAATAACAGATGAATAGTATGGACTGTTAATGTGGACTGATACGTAAACACAACTAAAACTGTTACGAAAATTAATGAAAATAATGTATTATAAATTTGTTATATAATACTTATTTATTTATTTTACAAAATAAGCAAACTATTTTAACTGAAAATTTAAAAAGCATATTCATTCATATTAAATTACATATCATGCAATCTAACAATGTTAACTTATGGTTGATTACTAAGCCATTAGTTCTACCTGGTTGCACATTTTGATTGCACTAAACTAAATGAATAAATAAGTATTGTTTTTTCGTGTAGGTAAACTCGCGTCAGTTCCTTTGCACGATGGAGATTATTACGGGCCTTTGGTGATAGTCGCCATAGTAGCTTCCTTATCCATATTATCAACGTTGATTCTCTTAATGATGCTCATGAAAAGACGAACGAGCAGCAAAGCCGACATATCTCCTCGCAAGACGACGTCAGCTTATGACAATCCTTCCTACAAGGTAGAATTACAACAAGAAACTATGGGTAATTCACTGTCTTTCTTCTTTTTCTTTATTCTAATCTAAGCTATCTAAATTTCAACTTTGAATTTCATGTTATGTTTTAACCATAAAC
>JABFQC010001164.1:5638-20709 GCA_022817085.1 Psilanteris sp. ZL-2020 | reverse complement strand
GCGTTCAACCTACCTCTGGGAGTATGGAGCTTTCAAAAGGATTGGGATTACTTGGAGGTAGCTGCAGTAATGGCACATACCGACGAACAGTTAAGCAGCAATAGCAAAATTTAACAGATGAATGGGTGACCGTTATTTTCTAACTTAAAACATGTTTATAATATGGAAGTACTTTTTTTTATTATAGAACAAAATACGGATAATATATTGACTTTATACAAGACATGTATCGTAGTAAGTTCTTAATACACAGAAAAAAGTAGTGTTGTCTGAAACAGTGAATCTATCAATGGTAAATATAATAGTCAAAAATATTTAAACAACTCAATGGATTTGCAAATTGAATACAAAATCAAATGATTTTATTATTTTTACATGTATAATAATTTTATTTAATTCTATGAAATTAAGATGATATAAACATAATAATGTAAACGAAATCACGATAACTTGACATATTAAAAGTTAACGCAAATTGATAAAAAACTGTAAAAAATGATAAGAGAATAAAATTAAATAATTGAAACTGTTAAAATTCGTAAATTAATCCTTTGTATACAAGGTTGAAATCGGATTATTCATTAACACATAATTAATATTCCATACAATCGACGCATTTTTTTTTAAATATATTTCGTTAAATATATCTTATTTCATTAATATATCGTTTCTACTAAATCTATAAGAGCAAAAGGGCGTAAAACTGAAGAAAAGTTTTGCAAATATCTATCTAGATAAAGAGATCCAGGGTATGCGATTAAATTGAAATTAGTTGCTGAACTTTTTAATTGCAAGTCCGAAAATGCTGGCAGCACAGTTAGGTTCCAACTGATTCGAGAAATTACTACGATTTATACGAGCATCCTTCAACCTATCCAGCATCATCTCACCAACAATTCGGATATCGCTTATGAATTCAGTGCGCCGGAAGCGTCCATTATTAAATGTAGATGTGGCTATTTTCTTTCTTCCCTCCATATTCCTCTGACTTAATCGTATACTTGAAGAGGGAATTTAATATCAATAACGCTGGCTAAGCGCTTATATCATCCGAGACCGTGGAAATAAAATTTTATAGTAGCTACATTTGTTATATAATCAATGTTTTATCAAATTCTAACATCGAACTTCTACGCATGTAGATTATTTAAATTCTAATGACTGTTATTAAAGGCTACACAATTTCGTCTGACAACTTAACATTTATATGTAAATTAATATTAAATTTTAAGTATTTGTAGAACACACCTTCTCACGTTTTACTATTCCGTTGCGAAAAAATCTTAGGAAAATTGTAGCTTATTTTTCAACCCATCTGACGTTTTACTCGACTAGCTTGCAAAAAGCAATATGCTGGCGGAACATTATGGACAAATGCTAAATCGGTGATATATATCATATCATCACGAGTCTTTTGTTGTTTGAAAGGTATTTCAAGACTCCTAAACTTGAGTGTAATATCTCCGAAAGTATTAAATTCATCTAACAAATATATGAGTTTTAAAGAGGATGTATTATTACTTTTCTTTTGAAAGCAAATGCGAAAATGATTGTCTTGTACCTGTAACTGATCTGTATGACAATATTGTACCATTACAGAAGCGAACATCCTGATTTCCTAAAAAAAAAGAGGTTAAATTTAAGCTACTAGCCGTTCTTGTGCCAGTAAAAGACAAACAAAACTGTGGAAATATAGCGTCAAAAAAGTTTCAATTATGGTTGTCGTAATTGTACTGAAGTGTGAGGTCAACTGTAAGCCCGAAACTTTAGATGTATATTTTTCAGTGATATGATTCCTGTTAGATGTTAAATTACATCGTTCGAATCAAATTGCAAATCATTTTGACGTGAGAACCATTATCGGCAGGTTTAGGAAACTTTATAATACGTACCTCGAAGATAAACTGTAATATAATAAGGCTGAATAAACCGTTAATAATTGGTCTAAGAATCATAGAGACTTTGATGTCAATGTTTTTTACTTATACTACTTAGATTTAAGTAGTTCAGAACAAGATGAGCACCGAAAGTTGGATAAATTTTTATCCCTATATTTTTCTCTCTAAATAATGATATGTCTTTAAAAACGTATTTATAAATAATAAGCAAAATAAATGTTCTTGTCAGCAATATTTTCTTAAAAATAATATATATAAATAACGTCATAAAGTCAATAATATAAATTTTCGGAACATCTTTTATTAACATTTTTAATAAACAAATTAAATATTCATCCTTGAATATTTAATATCTTAAAATAATTTGAACTTTACTTCCTAAATTTTCATTAATGGTATTGGTAAAGTTAATCTCATGAGAAAATTATCAACTACTTTTTTCAAGAGCATATTTGAAATTATTATTTAAATTGCAGTAGAAATTTTTACTAACTTATACCAAAGAGAATTTATTATAAATATACAGGAAACTGGACGTATAAGTAAAATTGAACTAACGATACTAGTAAACAATTTAGTGATAGGAAATAATAGTATATTTTATAAAAAATGTATATATTTTATAATAAAAATACAATGATTACTTTAAATACATTTAATTTACTTTATTTTAGTACGAATCCGGTGCTTTTATTCAAATTTTAATTATATTCCCCCTACTATTTAGAATTCAAAGATAGAAGATCATGATCGAAAATAAGCACCATAAGGCAGGTTAAAAGTCATTTTCGTAGTCTGGTTCGCACTCTTGACCATCATCTGTAGAAAAACAAAAGACGAACACTTCGGGCGTCCACTTGACGAAACATTGGGCTCTTGGGATTCCAACTAACAGAGCATTTGACTCTTACGAATACTAAGGGTATTTATTTAGGAACTATCTATTCAGTTGAGTTTTAAAAATGAATAAATGAAAGAAAGAAATAGAAAATCGAGTATTGAAAAGTATAAAACGAATATACAATAATGATTTTGAAACGTTTCACGTACAATATTTTGAAATGTTATATGCATCTAATATTGAATAATAAACATACAATTTATTGCATTTCAATCAACATATCTCTGAAATTCTTTAAGCAGATAATGCACGCATATCCAAGTTAATAAAAAATAATTCATTCCTATAAGAACAGTCAAGTTTTTTCGTTAAAATATGCATGAATCTCCATTTTCCATAATTAACAGCTAAAAATTACTATAATGCATGTATTGTGTATTCTCTAGATTACTAATTTCTTAAATGTTTTTGATTAATATTACATTTTTGTATATTAATCAAACTTAAGCAAATAAATGCGGATTTATATGACCTGAATATTAATTATCAATTTATTATAAATTGATAAATTTATAATTAACTGGCTCATTAATTACAGGATCCGATAATCTTTTAGATTTGGTTGTATACTTAAAGTTAAACAGTTATGAACTATAAACTTTACATACAAGTAAGATGCAGTTTCGATTTTTTTTAAAACTTTAAAAGCAAGCGAACAAGAAGGACAAGACATGAATAAACTATTTTCTATCTACGAAAGAAAAAGTTTGAAGAAATAAAATAACATTAAATTCATTTAATAATATTTCTACGTTTAACTTAATTTTGAGCCTTCCGTGTATTAAATACATAATATAATTATTCAAGATAAATTAGAATTAAAATAACAATAAAATTAATATTTTACTACACAATGAATTACTATATGATGTCTCTGTTTGTATTTAACATATAGTTGTTTATATACGTTTAAAAGAAGATATATATACATTAATTAAAACGAAATAATTATTGTTCAAAAACAAATTACAAATTTATTGCTTTCACAATTAGATTTATACAACAACAAGCACGAAACATTAAATTAATAAACATGATTTTACTTTAAATAAGCACGGTTTAATTTCCGATATATATTATTCAATATAATAGGTCATTAGGTCACAAAAATCATTCCTTCATTTGCAGATTTCATTTTTCTCTGCCCAGTCGAATATCATCCAAAGTATAACATAATTCTTTTGGCAAGATTTTCAATGCAAAATTATCTGAACATTAAACGATTATAATAAACATGAAACGTTTGCGTTAAAAGTGAATATTTAAAATTTTAAAATGTGGAAAAATGATAAATTTTGTGTTACAAGTTAATTAATTGCATATTTCATTTTGGAGAAATACATTTTTTTCCCAAATTAAAGATACGATGATATTATCCGTTATTAATATGAATAAGCTTAATAGAATATTAATTGCATGTAAAAAGGAATTAATTATCTGAAACAATCGGCGTTTGTAAAATAAAATTGCCATATCCTTAATATGACAAATGTAAATATATTATGGCCACATGTATCAGAAATGTTTATAAATCAGCGGAACAAATATGTAAACCACGCCCGAGGATTTAATTCAGATTTAAATTTGGCAACGTTGCAATGAAATAGTTAAAGAGAAGTACATGAAAGCAGACAGAAGGCAAAAGCAAGGGTAGCTCTAGGGGATGGCAATTTAATAAACGCATGCTTGCGGGTCGCAGCGACCGTCCTACATAACCTCAAACCCTGATGTACATGCCAGAAATTCCAAACGTCGACTCTGTTTCTGTCATTACTCTTTCTTCCTTAATGCCGTTCATTTACATCAGTATCTTCAACTGCGTTTACTCCTTAGTCAGTTGCGTTTTCAGCACATTCACTTATTTAATTCTCAAATTCTAATTTGTAACAGTGACATTTTCTAATTGTAAACCATCGACAAACGCGCTACTGACAAAGACTCGCCATTTGTTTCTACGACAAGCAAATGAGTAACAATGTAATGTCTATCTATTTGTAAAGTTATTTATTCTACCTTTTATTTTTCACGTCGTAAAACGGGAAGAATTAAATCAAGGTACGGCTTGATTAAATAATTAATCAAATATTAAATTACGCTGCAACGCGTGTGCTAAAATACGCGTTACCTTATACTTTATTAAAAATACGTATGGTTTCTATGGCCAATGATGTTTTTATATCATTATAGAAAGTCTATATAACAAATCTACAAGGTTAATACTTTAATTCTCATTACAATTTTTGTATAATTTACAAAACCGTTTAATTATTTGAAAATTACTTCCTTCGAGTGATCACGCTTTTTCCTTAAACGTCATTTAAAAGTTAGATTATTCAATTAAAGTTTCCAAAAGTATATATTGATATAATTTTCTGTATCTATATGATAAGGGTAAAGTAAGAAATAATTTATATAATGTATTACGTAAATAGGATATATACACAAATCAGGCATTATGACGAGGTGAAAGTATAAATTGTAACATTATCAATAACATTTTGAAAAAGCGGTTTAATTTAAACAAAATAATATACTGTTTTCAACGTTTAATAAAGTTGTATAAAGATAATGATCAATTCATCGTACAGTTTATGTCTCGTCGAGTATACTTCGTTTTGAGCGTTATACTGAAGCGCGGCAGATTCCTTCGAACACACATCGTTGCTTCGATAATTGAGTTGTAGATGAGACTCGTTTCCCGTCGACGACACATAGTTCCCAAAGCGATTTCAATTAATATCCATTCTCGCTTTGCGTCCTACTAAGCTATCCTCCGAGAATACCGTCATCGTATAAAGACAGCGACTTCGATAGTATTGCAAAGATATCTTAAACATTACTCCGCGAGGAGGCATCCATCAAGAACTAAGTGATGTGAGCCCGTGTTCAGTTTAATAATTTGAACATATCTCCTTTAGTCGGCATATAATAACTATTGCAATCGTTTCATGAAACCAATTTAACTTTCTTGTTAATACTTGCACTTGTTGTAGTTCTTATATTCTTCAATTGCGCAAATTAAAGATCTTATAAAGCATGTCGATGTTTAAGAAAATATGCAGAGCGAATAGTAATTGAAATTCCCACAAAAAAACGAATTGCTATTAAGTCTGCTACTGATGTATAGTATTTTTGCCAAGTTATAGCGATGCGTTATATTTTGAAGATGGATTTTGACATTTGAATTTAAAAATTCACTTAATAACTGTTTTATTATAATGATGCAGTAATGACCTAATTTGATAAAAGTAAAATTAACGTTAGTGGCGAGTAGATGTAATGAAGAAACAATTCTTTAAATATGAAAACATGGTATAATGTTTTGTTAAGGTAAAATTAATGCTATATAAATATATTATTATTTTTATAAATGAGAAGTAAAGATAAAAAGCCAAAAGAACTATATACAAATATATGAACAAGTTAATTGAACTGAGCTTTCTTTCAAGCGATGGTAAACACGTTATAGTAGTATGGAAAGAATGATGAATAGTTAACTTAAATACGAAGTTACGTTTAGGGTTGTTCTAATTAGGTTAGGAAAATTAAATAGGTAGGTTTTACATCGACGGTATACTATTTATTATATGTTCGGTATATTTTTATATAAATTTCAATATATACAATTCTTGTATACAAATATAATTTTAAACTAATTATATTGTATATTTATAATAAAAACAAGCAATAATAGCTACTGTAATATAATAATAAACTATTATGATTTCAGCGATAATTTTGCGTTCATTAATACCGTCATTTTTAATTATAATACATTAGTTATAAATAAAAAACAAATGTAGGCAACAAAATTAAGTTAATTATAATAAATAAAGTAAATCTACATTAAGAATAATTAGTAATTTGATCCTTTCTTATTATAACAAATTTTTATTCTCTCCATACATATTTCTTAAATAAAGTATATTTAAGATATTCTTTGATGTATGTATGATTATCACTATACTATTTCTTGCATGAGTGTTGAATATTTCAGACGATATGCGGATATATATCCGCATTTTTGATTTACCTAAAAACACGCAAATAAACATTTTGTACTACTTCAATAAATATTAATGAATTTTTTTTAATTCAAATACGAAATTTTTCCATATTAAAGTCAAATCATCAAAAAAGTTTGCACCTCTCAAACGATATTTTTAAGTAGATAATATAAACATTGATGCATCCTTTTTGAAAAAAAATGTTTGTAATATATAAAATGAAATGTTATTTCATTAACTAATAAGTGTAATAATTTTAAATTATAATTAAAGTTATATACATTGTAATAATGATAATATGTTAAAAACATTTCAAATTTTACTTTTTATACTTGACTTGCAAAAGTTTCTTTCAAAAATCAAATGAAGTTATATTATGTAAATATATATCTACGAAATAAATTTTTAGATTATCTTTACGAAAAATTATATATATTCTCAGTTCATGAAAGTGCCGTACATTTGAATATCACCTATTTTTGAACATTCATAAAGTGATGAGTTTTTTGCTTTATATATTACATATACCTTATATATAAAACCAATTTTTTATTTATATTATAGAAATTCTAATAAAATATATTTCCTGATCCTATATATATATATATATTATTTAAAATTATTGTATATAAAATATTATTAAAATATTGTAATAGACATAATATTTGATTAGAATTTGGAATATTAATTAAATATAAATTGATTTTTACATCATTTTGTTCATATAAATTGATTATCTTAAAACTGAATATTTTACAGACAGAGAAAAATATAACGGAAATGTTACTATAAAATAAACGAAACTGGACGTATACTTCTAAAACTTAAATATATCATATAAATTATAGTAAAAATGTAGTATAAACGTAATACAGTATAATATAAACACAAAAGAAAATATCATATTTATGGTACAATTTGCTATAATTTATCAGATAAATTTATGTTTTGAAAATATACGTACAGATTCGTTTATTTTATAGTTAAATTTCAGTTATATTTTTCTCCGTGTATTCTGAATACACAAAAATTATTTTATAGATATTAAAAAAGCTCATACACTTAGAGTTACACTTAAATATAAGCATTTGTCTAACGAAATTTATATTTCTAGGCATATTGTCTTTCTACACAAAAAAAAATAGTTGACTCTTATTACAATTTTCAAAAATTACAATTAAATGGATATATAAGTAAATAATATTGATTAACCACTCATTTTACCTTAGAAAAGCATAAGTTTTCCTTCTTACTTTTAGCTTTGCAAGAACTTCAGTTTTAATAAATTATACATTTAAATCTGAATTTACATTGCATTTTGACGAAAATATATGTAGAAAGAAAAATTTGTTTATTACAGTATTGTATGATGGCATAAATTTATTTTTCATTATTTTGTTATAAAATGTGATTGATATAATATAATACACATTAATATTGAATAATACTA
The DNA here is from genome assembly GCA_022817085.1 of Psilanteris sp. ZL-2020. Classification (NCBI taxonomy): domain Eukaryota; kingdom Metazoa; phylum Arthropoda; class Insecta; order Hymenoptera; family Scelionidae; genus Psilanteris; species Psilanteris sp. ZL-2020. Next base: position 12,453 of record JABFQC010001164.1, on the reverse strand, counting down.
TTATTATTTACCAAAACTTAATATTTAGTATTTGATTAAAGCCGGTTTAATTTTTTTTTTATCAATAGTTCGTTAACTTGATGTATTATTATTATTCAATTGTCATATCAATGAATATGATTGTATAAAAAATTGAACCGTATCAGATTTATTTTGATTGAGAATTAATCATGATAAAGTGAATGAAAGCAAAATAGTACTTAATCGGAATATCGAATCATCAAATATTTATTGATTCACTGCAATCATAAATATGACAAATTGAACTATATTTGCAAATGAACAACTCCTTATCATAAATTGATAAGGTTATATAAAATTGGATATTATTACGCACATCTATAATTTATATGTCAATTAATACTTTCTTTTATTTTTATATTTATTTACTAATGCAAGACAAAATTTGTGTTAATATATCAGAATTTCACAGTTAAAGCACTTATGTAAAAAGGTCAGAAATCGAATGTCATGCGCGAGGTAAAAGATATATGATTGTTATAACTGTCAGAAATTTCTCACAGTTGCATGATTCACACTCTACTGCGACTATTCGATTCAGAAATGTACATACGTCAGTGAAGACCACTTATTTATGGAGATTTGTCAACACACTAGCACAGCACTCAATCAATTTAATCAAACATTAACATTCTCTTTTTCTCGACAACATTGCATTAATTTTCTGTTTCCGTAAAAAATTTCATTTGCTATCAATCAAATACTAATCAAAAAATTTTTAATTTATATTTTCCCAGAATCAAATGAAAAAAAAAACGTAAAATAAATGCAAAACATTGTAATTAATTTACAAAATGTAATCTTTAATAAGAGTCGAAATGTTTAAAAATGTTTTTAAATATTGTTTAATTGTGTAACATTAAATTAAATTATTAAAAATGATTATAAATAATATTAGGGTATGTAACATTTTCTGCGTCTCGAATGTATTAGCTATTTTTCGTTTTTCTTAGCGTTTCCAGAAAAGTCGACTTTATTATTTAACTGGATTTAATGTTAAAGTTTTCAGTCGACTTATTAGTAATGTTCTTTCAAGAATGTGTCTGATTACATGAAATTACTCACACAACCAGCGAGAGAAGACAACGTAGGATGTCCCGCTCCTGAGCTCCCTGAATTTCATTAACGAAGAAAAGCACCGACAAGCTATCCTTGTTAAACAGTACCAAAGCGAGCCCTTTACACTTTCCGACACGAGTGGCCCTCTGTAGTTCTTCCTTATTTAACTATTCTGAATAAAACATAACGCTTCCCTAACTTAAAACAGTACGAGATTTGGAGCGAGATAATTAATTTAATATAATTCCTGAGTTGTGCCCGCGAAAAGAAAACTAGCATGCGCAAGCGCCAATGTCGTATACGCGAGAAGACAATTTATCCAGCAATCAAAAAGTTTCGTTGTTCAAACATTTTCTTATTTTATAAATATTATCGTGGTGCGGAATTCCGTCAATAGGAAATGCAACGATAAACATTATAAGACAGAAAGGATATTAATTTGCATATAATTATTATTATCATTACACGTATAAAAGTTGAGTACACCGTTAAAATCAAAATGTAATGAAAATAATAAATTTGTTTTCGGAAATCTGAACGTGATTGATTTATAAAAAAGCACAAACATTCTTCAAGCGATTTAAAGTCAGTCCCTCGGCGAATAGACTGTTTGCGAAATTGCATCCTACTTTGATGGTTTGTGATGTTCAGTTTTGATCGACATCACGAAGCTTTTTACAATTTTGTTGCTTCTGGTGCTACGGATAACATTTTCCAGCAAATTTAATGCTTTCAAAATACAGTAATAAGTAAAATCATTTTCAACATAAAACAAAGTTAAATAATTATTCAACTACGTTTGCATAATAAATGTATGAATTATAGAGAAACATAAAGTAATGTCAAATAAAATTCGTAGAAATTCAACTAATTCGACGAATCAAAATAAAATAACGATAGGAGATTAGGTAATGAATAATATATTACGTATTTGTAATTATGAAAAACAAATAATATAATTATAAAATATACACACTTTACATTACTGTAATTTTTAGATAGAATAAAAATTAATCAAATGAAAGAACTCAAATATGTTACTCAATAAATTGAATTATGTTTATAAAAAATTCTACGACGTTATGTCTTTGGATAAGCAATTTAGTTTATTCATTTAAATAATATATTTGTCAACTAAAAGAAACGTCTGAATAAAATAATGCCGTTATATACTTTGTGTAAAGATATTTCAATGTTTACAATGTAGCTCGATGTTTAAATTTAAAATGAAAATAATTAATCAGCTTTTTGCATAATAAAAATTTCTCAGAAATACTGACATATTTTGAAAGAGAATTTTCTATTATTCCGATGAATCCAGCCGAAAGATAAGACACATTGTAAATAATCTTATTAGTATTAAGTTTCATTGATCAAATATGTGTTAATTAGTTCGAAAATCATTCAATTTTATATCTTTTTATATACTAAAGCGTAAAGAAAAATGGTATGTTAATTTTATACGATAATAATTCGATTCATTTCAGGCAGTAGAAGGTTTTGCAAACATTGTCGAGAGCAATACGCGTCTATGCACAGACGTTCGTTGTTAGAGTTTAAACATTTCCTCGCGAGTTTCATTATGGCATCGAGTTTACACAAAGGGCGCTCGTGACCTCGTCACGAACCGATCTGCAGCTTCAACATTCAGAACTGCGTTCAACGATCAGTTGAATCACTTCAACGCACGATCGACCACACATTGGAGCTATATATTTTACAACCGCTTTTTTCAGAATAAATTTAAAATGACAAAGAAACTTGTAATGTACAATATAATCACAAACTTTTATGCAAATAAATACTTTGGATAAGAATTTGATTTAGCAATTCAAACATATTTTGTTTATACACAAATTGCTTTGATACAGTCAACTCTTATAAATAAAACTTGATATAAAACTGGAAAAGCAGTAATTTGAAAACTGAGGAAATGCAATTTATATGAGAAAATTTTATTTATTTATAAAATTGTATTTACAGTATACCTGTAGATAGTTCCTATATATAAATATCATAAATAGTATAAAAACGGTTATGTCCTTTTTTTTCTCAAGGAAATTGAAATTAAATATTATAATCATAATTCATTATCAATGCTTCCAGATTTGCTCCTGAAATTGAAATTATTTATAAATTATGTAATGATAAGATGTTCTGATAGATTGTAAATTTTTAATTCAAAAGTTCCTAATAGATGCTCTAGGCAAAATAAAACATTTGATATCAACTTTTACAAATCAGCGTTTACAAACTGCACTCTGTTTCTACGATACGCAAAATAATTATTAATAATAAAATTGATTTATTTGATATGAAATATTGTGAATTGTTGAATTTTATACATATCAATATTTATAATTAAAAATAATTCTATTATTCGCTTATTGTTATATATAGTACAAAATGTGTGTACAAAAAAAACACATTATACAGTATATCTGTATATGAAATAAATAAATTTGATTATAAATGACATGAAGTCTGTAATTTGAATACAAATCAATAAATAATTATTGTAAAAATTATTAAAATTATGTTCTTGCGATGGAAATTTTATTATAGATTTTGATAACAACATTTTCCATTTCTATATTGAAAAATAATCAACTTATATAATAAAACTATTATAATATATTATAGTTATTCAGTTTTAATCATAAATTTGCAGGTGGTAAGATAACATTATTAAAGTATAATAAGTAATATACGTTATCACATATAATAGTAATAATTAGTAATGATGTAATAATTAGTAGTCATGTGTTATGAAAAATTGTTCACACATATATATCTTATTATAAATTATATATGAAATTAATAAAACAAAGTAATAAGTACGTAATATTTTACATGTTTTATAAATTGTATTTTATTATAATTATTGTAATCTTTCTATTTCACATTTGGTTGTAGAAATGACTACAGAATGACACCGAGATTAACTCATCATGATGTTAGAATGACATCTGATAGTCATCATGTCAAATAGACATCGGTCACCAATTATTTGAATTCCTGAATCTCAATAACACACATCATATATATAAATAATTCGACATATTTGAGACAAGTACATTTGTTCTTCCCTACAACAAATTGTGATGAATTAATAGCCATAATCTGTTAAGTTTTAATCATATAAACAGGATTCAAATATACTTTTTTACTAATAATTATATCAACATATACATCATTTTTGACATTTGATGTTAACGAAAATAGATGTAATGACTAAAAGTATATGAATGTAAATTTAATTCTATAATTCAATATGTACATAAATGGTCATTATCGTATATATTTTAATTATATATTAATTGCACTTATACTATTAGATTACAATATTAATTATTAGAATATATGCCATTAACTATTATATATTCATTACATAATTTATATTTCAAGATCGGGCCTATAAACTTTTAAATGTGTCATAAAAATATTTCCCGATATGAATACATTTCTTTTGAAGATTATAAAATACATAATATATATTGAAATCGTTATAAATTTGTATTACGGTATTTTAATAACATTATCATTTATAAATTGTCATCAATACATATTTTAAAAATAATTTTCTGCAAAGTCATATATAATATTAAAGGAATATTTTATAAATTCAAACATTTCATTTCAAAAAATAATAGCTTATTTATGAATTCTATACTAAAACTTATAACCTTTCTAGCTTACTTCTGCGCTATAGCCACGGTACCACTCCGCAGGGATTCTTTATGTTAGCCCCGAGTGCGAGTACATTAATTCAATCTCGCCTTTTTTCATCTTCCTTTTACAATAAAAAATATCCCGTGGAAAGTTGTGAAATACAATTTCATGAGTAAAATTTAAAATCAAAATTTCGATAAACAAACAATCTATACTTGCATTAAATAATATATAAGCACACATCGCACTATGTACAGATACAATATCATCAAATTAATACAGTCAAATTAAAATTATCTAAAATATATGAAATAATTCAACAAATTAGCATATATAATAACCTTGTTTCTTAACTAGTGACCGCCATTTAACTAGAATAGTATTCTCAGAGTTAATAATATTTACAACCATTTATATAAAAAAGATTAAAATTTGTATTTCTATAAATCTAATGCAATATATATTCAAAAAGTTGAATATGAAAATAAATATACGAACACCTTTAAATATATTAGAAATGTTGAGAAATATATTTGGAGGTTATCATATTATTATTTTTAGATTACATTTAGGCAATTTTATTTAAATTCGTTAGTTTCAATCATCTAGAGTTATATACATTTTTAATTATAAATATGAATTATAGTTAACGTTATAAATAAAAATATACTATTCATATTAATATTGATAAAAATATTTAATAGTTAATTTTAAAAAATTTATTTATTTAAAATTATTTAATATTGGAGACTGAAATTGTATACAATTTTTTCAATAAATGCGAATAATATAAAACATTATTATTTTATTTCTTTAAAGTCATAAATTTAAACTGCAATGTGGAAAAAACTGAGGAATAAATTGAATGTCAAATTTAACATGTAAACCTGAGAATACAAAGGCTTCAACTTTAGTCTAGGCACCTCATTTGTAGCCACGCGTACTTTGAACGAAAACATTATTTCTTTAACTGTACTCTTGGGCGATCTAACTGATCCATTATTCACTTCACATAGTTGCCTAATGCCTACATACGTGTTAGTAGCATTCATTTATTCTTCTGCACACACGTTTTTTATATTTAAATCAAACATCAGCCTGACCTAATTAAGGATAATTTAAAGTGACGAGAATTCCTTTTTACTAGATAAAAAATTTTCCCTTGTGAACAGTAAAATTATAAAAACAGTTGCTTATATAATTCACACATGTTTTGCTGTAAAATATTAAATTTAATTTAATCTAATAAAAATTATTTAATATTCTGTAATAACTAGAAAAATTAATTCTCAATTATATGAAAAATTTATCATATATAATACAAACAAATTTTTTATTAATGTTCGGTATAGACCACGCAGAAAATGCCAACGTACTAACGACTTGACGAGAGTAATGATATCTGATCGACGTTGCTAGGCGACTGTCGATAGCCAATGTAGATTCAACGTCGGATCCATCATTTCGCCAATATATTGACAACGTTGTTAACCGACGTTGACCATCCGACACCTGACCAACGTCGAATAAACTGCATTGCCAATATAAAATAACAATCGTTAACACACACTGTGAAAATGCGTAGTGCACAATTAAAAAATTATAAGGAACAACATTGGAATGATATCGGATGCTAACAATACATTTGATTTATTTTGAATAAATTTGATGCTGGTCGCCATAAATAATGGTCTTTAAAACAAGAGCAGTCAAAAACGTAGATATGGAATATGAAAAATTTAGAATGTTGAAATGTAGCATCAGACCTAATTAAGATACAAATAGAAATAATATACACCAAACATTATTCTCACGTCACTTCCGAGCTTCTATGAATTTAGATCGATCCTTATATTAATGGTCGATGTTCCAAAATTGAACGAATTTGGAACAGTTACATTTTTTCAAAAAAAGCCCAAAAATAATTTTTTTGTAATCGATCCAGAGTGACTCTATATAGATAAACAGGTGCATTTTCATGTCTAAACGAATATTTTTAAATGATATAATTGTCTTACTTGCAAATGACACGCAGGAGCATTTATTTCATGAAAAATTTTAAA